>CAUYPK010058720.1:0-24240 GCA_963574355.1 Loris lydekkerianus | reverse complement strand
AGGAATCACGTTACCAGATCTCAGACCATACTACAAATCGATAGTGATCAAAACAGCATGGTACTGGTACAAAAACAGAGAAGTAGATGTCTGGAACATAATAGAGAACCAAGAGATGAATCCAGCTACATACCATTATTTAATCTTTGACAAGCCAATTTAAAACATTCAGTGGGGAAAAGATTCCCTATTTAACAAATGGTACTGGGTGAACTGGCTGGCAACCTGTAGAAGACTGAAACTGGACCCACACCTTTCACCATTAACTAAGATAGATTCTCACTGGATTAAAGATTTAAACTTAAGACATGATCCTACCCTTCTTTAAACTCAGCAAATTCTTTCATGGCCTTTGCACCTGCTGTTCCCTCTGCCTGCAATGCTCCCCTCCTCCTATAGATGGCTCCCTCAAATCCTCTACATGTTTCAGGGTAACTCCCTAACTCCTCCTTTCCAGGCTAAAGTAGGTCTTCCTGTCATGCTCTCTCAGCACTCTCTTCTTTTCCTTCATAGCAGTTTTGTAAATGTGGCATTCCAAAAGAGAATATAGAATGGGAGAAAATTTTTGCAAATCATATGTCTGATTAGGGATTTATGAGGTTGGACAATTAAATTTGCAAGCTCATCCTATTTCTAGTGCTACATATGACTGTGGTTGCTTTGAGCACTTCCCTTGGAAAGCTATGCACTAATACTAGTACCTAGTCCATCCTTCAAAGCAATTTTGGAACTATTCTTCTGGAATGTCCCTCAAAGCTGTTGTCATATTACCCTTGATGTTCGGAACATCATCAAAATGTCTTCCTTTCAATATTTCCTTTACCTTTGGGTAAAGAAAAAAGTTACTGGGGGCAAGATCAGGTCAGTGGGGAGAGTGTTACCATACAGTTACTTGTTTACTGGCCAAAAATTTGCTCACAGATAGTACCATGTGAGCTGGTGTATTGTCATAATGCAAAAGCCATGAACTGTTGGCCAAGATTTCCAGTTAAGATTTTCCTATTTCTCTATCCTGTTTACTCAGTCTGCTATACTTCTTACAGTCAGCTAATGATTTTGACACACAATTCAGTGAATTTTTACAATGTTTTCATCAGTTCTGCTCCGTATTGGCTGCCCTGACCTCCCTTCATCAGTGACGCTTTCTCCTCAGAAACACATTTAATCCATTTGTATACCCTGCTGTTTTCTTCATGGCACTTTCCCCACAAACTTGGACTAACATGTGCCTGATTTCTCTTCTACTCTTGCCAAGCTGAACAAGAAATTTAATGTTTGTTTGTTGCTCTAACAAAAGCTCTGACATTCTCGCCATGGTGCACAAAAATGTTCAATAACAATGAATGCCACTCAGCAAGACACCATTACACATTGACACAAACACACTGATACATGTTTACCAAGGCTATGAAGCTTTAGCAAGCTGTTTGTACAGTGCTGCCAATGTAAGCACAGGGTAACAAGTTTTAAACGTAATTGTCAGATCTCATACATCTAGAATATGTAAAGAACTCAATAATCAAAAGATAACACAGACGTTATCATACAGCCATATAGTGAAAGCAATGAGATAAAATAGGGTAGAACAATAAAAAAAGATAATAATTTAAAAACAGTCAAAGAATCTGGACGATTACTAAGCAATAAAAAGAAATGAAGTACCCACGCATGCTAAGACATGGATAAACCTTGAAAACATTATCTTAAGTGAAAGACGTTAATCACAAAGGGCCACATGTTGTATGATACCATATACAGGACATATCTAGAACATGTAAATCCATGGAGAGAGAAAAGTAGATTCGTGGTTGTCTAGGGAAAGGAGGAATGAGTGCTAACGAATACAAAGTTTCTTTGGGGGATGATAAAAATGATCTAAAATTAGATAGTGGTGATAGTTGCAAATGATGAATACTGTATATTCAAAATCACTGAACTGTATCACTTTAAATGAGTGAGTAGCACAGTATGCAGACCACTCAGTAGAGCTGTTATTAAATCAAAAAGAATGCAATATAGTGTCTACTACACTTTAAAACTGGACATATGTTTGGCATTTATAAAAACAGGTATGGCTGAATTAAAGAGTATCTATAATTTCCATGTGAACAGAGAGGAAGAGTTTTAGATGAAATTTTCTCATAAAGAATTTATGATTTCTCTTTCTTCTCATATCTCCCAGTCACTTATCTCTGTCATTTTTTTGGAGGCAGACTTGCAACCCCAGAATCAGATTTATAGAATTTTAGGGTGGAATAAGATATAAAAAAGCACGTAATTGCTAATTTTAGAGAAAAAGGAAGCTGATAGAATAAACAACCTTTCCCATATTTTGAGAGTCAAAGCTTTTCAGACCAAAGCTTTGCTTTTTCTTTTTATTCTTTCCTCCCACCTCCCTACCCCCGAGATAGGTTATTGTGTAGCCCTCGCTAGAGTGCAGTGGCATCATCATAGCTCACAGCAACCGCAAACTCTGGGGCTCAAGTGATCCTCCTGCCTCAGCCTCCTCAGTAGCTGGGACTACAGGCATGCACCACCATGTCCAGCTAATTTTTTTTTTTTTTTTTTTTTTCATTTTTAGTAGAGATGCGGTCTTGCTCTTGCTCAGGCTGGACTCTAACTCCTGAGTGTAATTGCTCTGCCTCGGCCTCCCAGAGTGCTAGAATTATAGCCGTGAGCCACTGCAATGGCATGTTTTTTATTTTTCAACCCTCACAAAAAATGTAGAGTTGTAGATGGTAGTTTGCAAACAGCTCCAGCCCAAAGTTCTCCACAATTAAACCTCATGCACAGAAAAGGAATTCTATTTGAACTACGAAAAGAACAAGGATGGGGTCCATGCAGTGGTTGCTTTTTCTTGAATTCATTCCTTCAGTAAGGCTTGACTATGTGCTTGGTTTTGTACTAGCTACTGTGGGAGTAAAAAGACTTACGAGTTTTTAAAACCAGCACAGAGTAGGAAGTTCAGGTTCAAGTCTCTACCCCAAGAGTCGGGTCTTCACAGGTGCTGAACTCTTGGATCTTTCTCCTGCCTTATTCAGTTCCTAAGCAGAGAGGGAAGGCAGCCTACATGGGGTATTGAATTTGATTTTGAATTCTCTTTGCAACCTTTCCTGAAAAATATTTATTTTCCAATCTTAGATAATATATCTTTCCTGCTTTCCCTTCTCTGTCAAACTGTCGGTTCTGAGATTCAGAGAGATCTCACCCAATTGTAGGATCTTCCATTATGTCATGTTTTCTTCTGTCAGTGTCAGAGAGAAATGTGAATTGAAAAGGGGATTCTGTTTTGTGAGTTGATGACGAGACATGACTTTAGACATGACTTTTGAATTATGATTCAAATGAAAACACGGATATCAATATAATACTTTAAAAGATAATCAGATTTCAGACTTATCAATTTATTCAGATCAGCATTTGACCCCAAATGGTAATTTATTACTTCTCTGTTTGTTGGCCACCTCCTCTTTCCAGCTTTTTTCTATTTCAGAAAATTCAATTGGCCTAAAATAATTCTGGCTTCATTCCAAGAGGATCTTTTATGAATAAGCAGAGAAAAGAGAACTTTATTATAAGAGTCAATGACATACTGGATGGATTTTTATTACTCTATTGCATCTGGCTGAAGGGAACAAGTGGATGTGGCCAGGACCAGTGTCGGTTTAAGCAGCTTGCATGTGGAGATGCTGTTTTTACATCATTGTTGATGCTCTACTCTCTGAAGTATATTTTTAAAGCATTTCATCAGCTGCTTCACTGAAATTTTCTGCAATCTGTTACCTGTATGAGCATATAATTCAGTAAAAAAAGAAAGCATACAGTTTCTTTAGACTTTCAGAGCAAACCATTTAAAAGCAAGTTGAAAGTGTTTATGGAGCATACAGGAATGCCTTCATTCAGTCTGTTTTGGCTGTCATGGGACAGAAATTCTTTAAAGAAGCGAGGTTCTTCTCTATTTTATGAGACTATGAAATAGAGTTTTGCATATGATAGTTATGATAGAAACATATTTAACCATCTTCCTGTCATTGAGTAACTGGTTTGTATACTATCTCTTTTAGAGCTTTTTTTTTTTTTATTTCACCATTAGATTGCATCTATCCCAGACAGAGACTAAAGGGGAAAAAGTAGTGAATTGTGATGCTATCTAACCTGTGATTTGTTTGTCATTATAGAAATTGTTTAGGGGGAAAGAAGACAAACCTGGTGCAATTGTAAGGTTTGCGGCTTTCTGGTGTCACAAATTTGGCAAACTTCTTCTAATTGTGTTACTAGTTAGCCTCTATTAGACTTCACAATATTTGGAAGGAAGGGAAAAATGGGAAGGAAAAAGAAAGGGAGGAAGAATTCATTCACAAAATTCATTGCCAACATTTAAAAACCTGGAGATTTTACACAAAAATTCAGATTTCTATTTTTTCCTTGTAAAAACAGGAAGATGTATTCACTCTAAACCTGCATAGCCACAGGACAATACTGAGATACAGCTGTCCTGTTTAGATCAGGAAAGCCATACTCACCATTCATCTTTTCCTGACCAGACACATCAAATTCTTTTACCTACCTGGTCCCTAAAGGTATTCTGTCCATGGGACCCTTCTCATCTAGGCCATCTGATCTGTATCATTCCTACCATTAAAATGAACATCTGGCATCTGATTAGTAGATATAAATGCACAAAAGATAAATGAGAGAATATATATCTTCTAATATATATTTGAGAGTCTTATTCTGTCACCCTTGGTAGAGTGCTGGGCTATCACAGCTCACAGTAACTTCAAACTCTTGGGCTTAAGTGATTCTCTTGCCTTAGCTTCCCAAGTAGCTGGGACTACAGGTGCCTTCCACAATACTTGGCTATTTTTAGAGAAGGGGTCTCACCCTTGCTCAGGCTGGTCTAGAAACTCTTGAGCTCAGGCAATCCACCCACCTCCACCTCCCAGAGTTTTCTCCTAGAGGATTATAGGCATGAGCCCGGCTTCCTTTTTTAATTTTAATGTTTTTTTTTTTTTTTTTGGTTGGTCCTGTTGTTGAGACAGAATCTTACTCTGTCACCCTGGGCAGAGTGCCATGGCATCATAGCTCACAGCAACCTCAAATTCTTGGGCTCAAGAGTTCCTTTTGCCTGAACTTCCCAAGTAGCTAGGATTACAAGCTCCCACTACAACACTTGGCTAATTTATATATATTATATATGCATATATATATAGTATATACTTTTAGTAGACACTGGGTCTCGCTCTAAGATGAGACTCGCTCAGTCTGCTCTCCATCTACTGAGCTCGCGCAATCCACCTCCCTCAGCTCCCCGGAGTGCTAGGAGTATAGGCATGAACCACCACACCCAGTTCTAATACATCTTCTTAGTAAGAAAATAGACTAGATCCCCACTTTTTAAGAATTTTCATCAGCTGATCAAACATCTAGACCTCTCTGACATTATTTTAGAAGGCAACAAGCTAATTGCCCAAAGTTAGCAACCACAGGCTTAAAGAACATCTCTGAAAATATTATGGCTTTGGTATTTATGTAAGTGTTTGCTCAGAGTTCTTTCATTTTTCCTATTTTCATTTTTTTATGAAAACAGAGCTGTATTAATATCAATATGTCATCAAGTAGTGCATTTAAGCAACAGATTACTGAGAAAAATAAAGAAATATCAATGGACAGAAGCATAGGACACTGTCTAGTCCTATATTTCCCTGAAATAGTAAATCAAATTTCCCTTGAGGATGTTGGCCTTTAGAGAAAGATTAGGCACATTGGAAAGCTACTTTAGAGTCACCAATGGTGGCAAGTATTCAATAACTGCTTTTTTTAATTTTAAGTTTAATTTTTTTTTTTTAGAGACAGAGTCTCACTTTATCGCCGTTGGTAGAGTGCTATGATATCACAGCTCACAGCAATCTCCAACTCCTGGGCTTAGGCGATTCTCTTGCCTCAGCCTCCCAGATAGCTCGGACTACAGGCGCCCACCACAATGCCTGGCTATTTTTTTTGTTGTTGTTGTTGCAGCTTGGCCAGGGCCAGGTTTGAACTCGCTACCCTTGGTATATGGGGTCGGTGCCCTACCCACTGAGCCACACGTGCCACCCTCAGTAACTGCTTTAGTGTTTTAAAGCAGAACTTCTCAAATATAAATGAATTACCTGGGCATTTTTTTAAAATGTGGATTCTGGTCCAGCAGGTCCCACAGGAGACACACTTGGGGCTGGCCTAGGGACCACACTTTGAATAGCTAGGTTCTAAAGAACTGTCACAATATATAGAAAAAGGAAAACATTTGGAGGTGAAATGAAAGTAGTCATTGTGGGCTGATAATACCTACCAGACAAATTATCTCAGCATTGTTTCTTGTTCCTAAGTGCAAAAGCTGCCAAATTTGGTTGACTGTGCTCAACTTCTCTTTAGAAACACTTAGCAGCCCCCAGACCCTTCTACACTGGGTAGTCCTGAAGTAAGACAGACCCTAGAAGAAGTTTTAAATCAGAGAATATTAGAAGTTATCTCTGAAACACTTACAGAAGACTGAAATTATGGCCTGCAGCTTATGTTCTGAATAATTGCCTTAGATATTCCAAAAAAGAAAAAAAGCTTTCTTCTCCCATTGGTAACATCATTGCCTCTCAGTGAGTTAAACGTTTTAAATCCTTTCAGGCCACTCAGTTGGGTACTAGTTAATGCATTGGCTGCTAATAATTTAACTATCAGCTTCAGTTTCCTCCTTCCAATCTTTAATAAATGGTAAAATTGACTGAATCAAGCATCCCTTTCCTCCCCTATAGTGCAGTCAATGTATCAATAGCCCAAAAGAATGAATGTTCCTCCATGAACACCCAAGTTACAACTGAGGAATGAATTAAGCACTGGGAGAATTAGACTCATTATTTAAAATGAAAAACCAAACTGCAAGTCAGTAATATTACAAGAATGGTATTTTAGATAGAACTTCAGATGTCTAAATGGGCTTTAATCTGCAAATATGTCATTATACATATTACAAATGTTCAACAGGAAAAAATACTTTTCCTGTAAATATTTTTCATTGAGAGTGCATCTGGGGCTCTACTATGTTTTTACTTTCACAAGACATTTCAATAAAGAGCAGATAGCTAAATTTCAGCCATTCAATTCTAAGAAATCACATAAATTAGCCAGTGCCCAACATCTTACCTGCTGTCCCCATTTTTTGTTGCTCCCACTCCCTCTAAAAAGAATATTATTCTGTGTTCTTCAAAGGGATTTTATTTAGCATATTTTCATAATGGCATTTTAGCTTGTGTTATCTAGTGAACATTATCATTTAAACAGCAAAATAGGTTAAAATGACAGGCTTACCTATCTGAGATTTATCTTTCTAAAAGCAAGCAGAAGTAATTATGTCTTTTCTTGTTCTATGCCATACTGGGAAAATGAATCTACAGGTTTAAATTAAGGCCAACATCATAAGGGGCATCATGGAGTTCAGAGAGGATCAGACAAATCACACAATTTATTCTCAATTATATGCATCAGTAATGGCAGAAGTGACAGAAAATGTTCAAACCATTGTGCTGGGTTTGTAATTTTCCTGATTTATTATTACTTTTCTGTACCAGATCTCTTTTTATCTCCTTAACATGTTGTATAGACTAATGTTTAAACAATTTTCTTTCATTTCTTAACCTACCCTAATCAAAGAAGGAAGAATAGGAAAGTTTTACTTCATAATTTACTAAGTGATTATTAACTAACTTGAGAATTAGGCCCTATCTCTGGAGTTATTCTATAGTTAGGATTCATTGTCAGGTACTAGAATATGCTGTTCAGGGAATTTTCACTGTGATTAGAGATTGCTTCAAAAGTATACTTGAGTGTCATGGTAGACAAACTACTTCCCAAGAATTAAGATGACAGACTTGAAAGCTGTTAGCAAACACTTTCAAGTATTCTCTAAGGATTAATAAACACCTGTGGGTACAAAACTAGTCACTTAGGTCACCAGTGCCACCACTAAGGACACTGATACAATAATTCTTGGGCTAGCCATAGTAGCTCATCCCTGTAATCCTAGCAGTTAGGGAAGCCGAGGCAGGAGGATCTCTTGAGGTCAGGAATTTGAGATCAGCCTGAGCAAAAGCACGAATCCATCTTTACTAAAAATAGAAAAAAAAATATTAGCTAGCATCAGGACATATGTTTGTACTCCTAGATACTAAGGAGGCTGAGACAGGAGGATTGCTGGAGCACAGGAATTTGAGGTTGTACGGAGCTCTGAAGATGCTACTGCACTGTAGTTGGGGACAGAGTGAGACCATGTCTCAAAAAAAATATATAAAATAAAATACTTTCCTCTTTGTAAGAGTTATTGATACTTTTAAAAAGTAGAAGCACATCCTTAAGAAATGGTTGCATTAACTTGGTAAGTGTGGTACATTATAACACAAATGCACAGATAGCTCTAGGTCATTAAGCTTTGGCCCAAATGATCAATAGTGATTAATACAGTCTTTTTAAGGTCTTAACACATTATTTTGCCTAATATGAATATTGATACTTTAGCTTTATTTTAATTAGTATATACCTGATATAGCTATTTCCATCCCATTACTTTCAAGTTTTTTAAGCCAGTGTGTTTTAGGCCTGATGCTTCTAAACACAGCTAGATTTTGTGCTTTTATGCGATCTTGAGATCCTTGCTATTAAACTGAAGAATCTAGTTCACTTACTTTATTGTGATTAAATATATGTTTAGACTTATTTCAATTTTCTTATTTTGTTATTTCTATTAATTATACTTTTTTCATTAGGATTTTTATTTCATTCCTCCTGTCTATTGGTTTATTGAATTTGCTTTATTCTTCTCCACTGGTTCAAAAGACAAACATTTTATTTCTGTGGTGATTATCCCTTAATTTGTATACTAATGAAAATCTAAAGAAAGTCATTTCTCTTTTCTAAAATAATACAAAGGTTGTGGAAGATACTACTTACCCCATGACATTATAGTAGTTAAGTGCTATATTGTTTTTAACAAATACTCATCAAAAACAGTAACTCTTACTGTTTTTCACAAACAGTAACTCACAAACAGTAATAGCAGTAACTCTTACTGCTATTTCACAAAATGTTTATTTAGCATTCTGATAATATTTACCCGTTTCTTCATTTACTCATTTTTCCTATAACCTATACCTCTCTTGGTTCAATTTTCTTGTCACTCAAGTATATTCTTTTTTTTTTTTTACTGTATTTTTTTTTGTTCTTGCAGTTTGGCCAGGGCTGGGTTCGAACCCTTGGTATATGGGGCTGGCACCCTACTCACTGAGCCACAGGTGTCGCCCAAGTATATTCTTTAGTATTCCCTTCAGCAAGGGTCTGTGAGTGGTTACTTAGCTCAGTCTTATTTATCTGAAGAGATTTTTAATTCACTCTCAATTTTGAAATATATCTTATCCAGTACAGAATTATTTTGGCTTGATGTTTTTGCTCAGCATTTTGAAAAACACATTCTGCTGGTATCTAGCATTCACTGATGCTAATGAGAAGTCAACTTACACGTTTAATTGTGATTTCTTTCCAATTGATGTCATCAGCTCCCCACCCCTTTTACATTTGATTGGCTGCATTCTCATTAGATTGAAACTAAGTGGGGATTTAGTTTTTTTATTTTATTCATCCTGCCTAGAACATACAGTTTTCTTTTTACTTGAACCTTTATATTCTGGCTGAATGCTTTCATGGTTTCATCAGCAGTATCTTTAAGCTCAGGAATCTTTTCCTGATCTATATCTGGTTTGCTCTTTTACCATACTTTAAAAAATTGTTTTTGTGCCTATTTTCTTAAGTTTATACTTGCACATAGCTTAAAAGTGTTAAATGATTTTATAAGATTTGTTATGAAATACCACTCTCTCATCTTCCTCTTTTCTAGAGATATTTTAAGGGCTTTATAGGAAGAGGATCTTCAACTCCATGGCCATAATAACATGACTGTAATGTGATATTTCAGTTTCAGGCATTCTCTATTTACTCCCCAATATAGAGAAGGAGGAATCAGCTCATTTTTTTCTCTCTGCGTGCCACACATGTGCACCCTTCTGAGTTAGTCTGTTAATCACTTCCTAGCATCCATTTTTTTTTCTGCTCTCCCTTCCTAACATTTCTTTTATTAAGATGTTGGGCTGCCCAAACTAGTCATTTAATTATCCTGTGTTTTGGCAGGGGTTCCCCTTTTTCATCTCTGTTTTTGTCCTCTTCTTTCTGGGAGATTTTCTCAACTTGATTTTTTACCTTGTAGATGGATACGGTTGAGTAGATTCCAGGTGTCCCCAAATCAGTATCTTCAGGTCCTACTTCTTGGGCTACTCAGATTTCCCTTAGAAGATTTTTTAAATTTTTTAAAACTACTGCTTAGAGGATGAAGGCTTGGCTGGAAGGGTTCTGGAAACCCAGTGTAAGAAGAGGTCCGAGAGTTTCTGTGTTCAGTATACATTCATCTAATTCTTGTTTATAGTACCTTCCAATCTCAGCTACAAGTGCCCTTCAGAGATATTACAGATTCAGTTTTAGACCACTGCAATGAAGCAGATAGTAAGATAAAGGGAGTCACATGATTTTTCTTTGCTTCTCAGTGCACATAAGTTATGTTTATACTGTTGTGTAGTCTATTAAGTGTGCAATAGCATTATGTCTAAAAAGATCTTAGTTTCAAAATACTTTATTTCTAAAAGAATGCTAATGATGATCTGAATTTTCAGGGAATCGTGATCTTTTGCCAGCCTTGATGTGGGTGGCTGTGCACTGATCAGGATGGTGGTTGCTGACATTTAGGGTAGCTGTGGCAATTTCTTACAGCAAAGAAGTTTGCTCCATCCACAACTCTTCTTCTCATGAAAGATTGCTTTAGGGGCGTGCAATGCTGTTTAGTAGCATTTTACCCACTGTGGAACTTCTTTCAAAATTGCAGTCAATTCTCTCAAGCCCGGTAGCTGCTTTATCTATTAGGCTTAGGGCATATTCTAAATCTTTTGTTACCATTTTAATAATGTTGATAACATCTTCACCAGTAGGTTCATATAAAAAAAATTCTTTCTTTGTACATTCACAAAAAGGAACTTACCATCCATTATATTATTATCATGACATTGTAGCAACTCAGTGGCATCTTCAGGCTCCAGGTCTAGCTCTAGTTCTCTTGTTACTTCCGCCACATCTGCAGTAACTTCCTCCACCAAAGTCTTGAACCTCTCAGCGTTATCCATGAGGGGTGGAATCAACTTCTTCCAAGGTTGACAGTTTGACCTCCTCCCAGGAGTCACAAATGCCCTTACTGGCTTTGGAATGATAAATCCTTTTCAGAAAATGTTCCATTTACTTTTCCCATATCTATCATAGAAATGACTATCTATGACAACCATAGCTATGTGAAGCATATTTTTAAATAACAAAATTTGAAAGTCACAATTACTCCTTGATCCATGGGTAACAGAATGGCTTTTGTATTAGCGGGTATAAAAATAACATTCATCTCTGTGTGTCTCCATTAGAGCTCTTGGGTGACTAGGTACATTGTCAATAAGCAGTCCTATATTGAAAGGAATCTTTTTACCTGAGCAAGAGGTCTCAACAGTGGGTGTAAAATACTCAGTAAACCATGACGTAAGTCATGGTGTCACTCGGAGTTTGTTCCATTAACAGAGCACAGGCAGAGTGGATGTAGCCTAATTCTTAAGGCCCTTGGATTTTCAGAATGGTACACAGCACTGGCTTCAATTTCAAGTCACCACTTGCATTAGCCCCTAATAAGAGAGTCAGCCCATCCTTTGAACTTTGAATCCAGGCATTGACTTCTTCTTTCTAGCTATAAAAGTCCTGGATTGGCTTCCTCCAACCAAAGGCAGTTTCATCTACACTGAAAATCCACCTTCTCAATTATTTCGGCTATAGCTTCTGGATAACTTGCTGTAGCTTCTGCATCAGCACCTGTGGCTTCACCTTTCTTTTTCTTTCCTTCTTTCCCTCTTCTTTCCTTCTTTCCTTTCCTCCTTTCCCTTCCTTCCTTCCTTCCTTCCTCTCTCTCTTTCTTTTTCTTTATTTGTTTTTGAGACAGAGTCTCACTGTGTTGCCCTTGGTAGAGTGCCCTGGCATAACAGCTCACAGCAACCTTAAACTCCTGGGCACAAGTGATCCTCTTGCCTCAGTCTCCCAAGTAGCTGGGACTACAGGCACTTGTCACCATGCCTAGCTATTTTTTGTCTCAAAACCCTGAGCTCAGGCAATCTACCTGCCTCAGCCTCCCAGAATGCTAGGATTATATAGGCATGAGTCACTGAGTCCAGTCTTTACCTTGCACTGCACTTTAATGTTATTGTCATTTTCCTTAAACCCCGTGAACCAACTTCTACTAGGCTTAAACATGTCTTCTGGAGCTTCCTCACTTTTCTCAGCCTTCAAAAAATTGAAGATAGTTAGGACCGTGTTTGGATTAGATTTTGGCTAAAGCTAATGTTGTGGCTGGTTGATCTTCTACCCAGACCACTATAAAAAACTTTCTCCATATCAACAATGAGGCTTTTCACTTTCTTACCATTCATTTATTCACTAGAGTAGCACTCCTAACTTTTCAAAACTTTTTCTTTGCATTCTCAACTTGGCTGTTTGGCGTAAGAGATAAGCTTTTGCCTTATCTCAGCCTTTGACATGCCTTCCTCACTAAGTTTAATCATTTATAGCTTTTGATTCAAAGTGAGAAATGTGCAACTCTTCCTTTCCCTTAAATACTGAGAGGTCACTGCTAGGTTATTAATTGGCCTAATTTAAACATTATTCTCAGGGAATAGGGAGGTTTAAGAAGAGGCTGAGAGATAAGGAGGTTATTAACTCCTACAGCCAGCTGGTGGAGCAGTCAGAAAACACACAACTTTTATCTGTTAAATATACTATCTTATATTTTCTCCAAACAATCATAATAGCAATATAAAAATTCCTGATCAGAGATCAACAATATTGCAAGAATTACTGAAATGTGACACAGAGACAAGCAGTGAGCAAATGCTGTTGGAAAAACGGTGCCAATAAATTACCTTGACACAGTGTTGCTATAAACCTTCATCTGCAAAGTGCAATAAAATGAAGTACAATAAAATGAGATACGTCTGTATGTCTGGAGGTCCTCAGTCTAGTGACACACAAACATACACATATCCCCGTGCCTTTGCCAGGCTGACCACTACTAATGCTTCAAGACAGGTCAACCATCCACACACACCCCCCCCCCCCCCCGGGATGTTTTCCATGATCTCCCAAGTAGATAGCACAACTGAGATGTCTCATAGAATCCAGGATTTCCCTCTATCTTATCAGGTATCCTCTGACTATGCAGTTGCCTACTTAAGACACCTATCCTCCTCCAGAGCAGTTGCCTAGTTAGACACCCATCCTCCACCAGAGCAGTTGCCTAGTTAGACATATATCCTACTAGATCCATCTTGGATTTCCGAATTTGTGGCACAGTTTCTAGCATATAATAAGCTGCATATATTCACGAGTTATTAACTTCTACGGCAACCCCATTAAGGGAGCTGGGAACACACCTCAAGTACACTTCACTGTCACACGTCTTTGGCATCAAAATTAGCCCTATCTCCTGAGTGTGCAACTCTCCAACAAACCAGAGAATCCTAGACAAGTTCTTGCCCTCAGATGTCTCAGATATTTCCCTTATTAGCAATATGTAAATCAAGGAAAGCATTTGACCTAAGAGTATAATGAAATACCTATGAAAATATTACCATGGCTTTAAAATTCGATGGAATCAGATATATGCAAAAATCAAAATATATTTATTATTAAGGAAAACGGAAGTGTACAAAAATCAGGCAACAGAAAAAAAGAAAGAAAAAATATCACGCAACAGCCACTGGATATCAGAACACATTTATTAACGTATTTAGAGGAAACTGTTGAAAAGAAACACAGTATCAACAGGTAAGTACTGGTGAAGAGAGAGGAATGAGTAAAGAACGAAGAACAGTTTGGGTAACTTATTTTTATACCTGCCTTCACTGTGACAGGCAGAATCTTTTAGAATCTGCATAAAGCTTTCAAGTGAGCCAAGGGAAATAATGGAACCACGTGATGTAGAATGACACTTCAAATGAATGAAGTCAATGTTTTACACAGTTGTAGAATTTTAAAGTCAGAATGTCAGTTGGTACAGTCACCCTCTCCAGGCGAGGATGCTAGGCATGACTGTCCTTATGAAGGGGCATCTAGATTCCAAGAAACACTCCCAAAGCTGGGACTCTGGCTCCTTTCTGGGACTTGTCACTGACAGCTTGCTTTTGTTCTCCTTGAAACACATGTGACCCACGCTAATTTTACCCACTGGCTTTGTGTTAAATCCCCTTGTACGCTTTTATTTTACCCACTGCTCCTAGTTTTATTTGAATACCACAGAAGTCTAAATAGCAGACATTACGTGGGTACTTTGCATATAGTATCTTTTTGACTCCTGAGAACAACCCATGAGAAAAGGATTGGCCCCATTTTGGACATGAAGGGACTGTGTCACAGAGATGTTAAGATGTTACTAAGAACTCATAGCCACCAGCTGAAGAGAAGCCTATAGTGTAGAGGCAGTGTCATGTAGTTTTCAAGAACTCGGACTCCGTGTGACTGCCCAGTTTCACCGTGTACTAGCTATGTGACCATAAGAAACTTGCTCAACTTCTCTGAACGTTGTTGTGAGAATTAAGTGTGTTAACATAAGTAAAGTGTTGAACAGTGCCTGGTACTTAGTAAGCACCACAGAAGTTTTTGTTAAATGTATAAAAGCATGGCAGAACCATGAATCAAAGCCAGGTTTATCTGGCTCCAGTGTAGACACTTGCAAGACTCTTCAACATGCCAATCTGTTGAGTATTTGAAGGCAGCTACTGCATCCCTGGTGTTTCTCTTCTCCATATGCTCCTCTTTCCTCAATGGTCCTTACTATTATCTGGCTTCCAGAACTTTCTCCATCCTTCTGGATTTTGTCCTGACTGAAAAAGAGTGGAACCCAAAATTGCCACAATATTTCAGGCAGATAACAATAAAACTATTTTCTCCTTAGATTTTTGCAGAATTGTTCTTTTAATGCAGTTGTTTCTAAAACAGCAATTTCCAGGAGCATCAGAATCACCTGGGAACATGAGTTGTAAATTCTCCACCTTCACCTAGTACTACTAAATCAGAAATTATGAGAATGTAACCCAACAATCTGTAGTTTATCAAGCTTTCAAGGTGATTAGAATGCAGCTCAAGTTTGAGAACCACTATTTTAGCAGAGCTTAAAGCCATGGCAGGGGTTGAGGCATCACATGCTAATTAGCTCATACTAAATTGATCTCCTTAAATTCACCTTCTGGAGGTGAGCATTTATGGCTCTCCCCTCCAGCTTTGCGACCCCTGAACTTCTGATAAGCCTGTCACCCAGATCTTCATGGTGTTTCTCAGAACATTCACAGACAGGGCAGGGGCAGAAAGCTGGAGGTCTCTGGAAAATCATCTTCTCTAGCCTGCTGTTAATCCCCCCCAAATATCTCATGCATATAGTGAAATTGTATGAAATTCAACTTCTGCAATTTCCTGTTGTCAGCATATACACCCCCATTTTGTCCAAGAAGATATCATAAAAGACTTGCTTTGCTCTCAAAATAAAAGCTAGAAGAAATACATTTTTACGAGCAGAGAAGCTAAGGATATTCTTGAGTTTCCCTTTGCTCCTTCCCTTCTCCTACTCTGTCCTCTCCCCCAATCAGGAGAAAATGTCCTGGAAGCGAGGCATACATAGTTCTTCTAAGACTGTTCCTTTTTACTTCCAAATATTCCTACTCTCCATAGTCCTGCATGGTAGGCAATTTTCTTTAAAATCATCTTGACAGAATTGGAAATTGAAAATCAGAGAAGTTAAGCAACTTTCCCTTATGTCTTACTAGTTATTTAGTAAGGACACTCATATTTATATTCCAGGCTTTCCGCCAAGATTCACACTTTCCTATTATATTATATTGATAGTGCTGTGTATACCTGGTAGGACAAACAAAAATGTTCAGAGGATCTTTGAGACCCTCTTAACCCACACATTATTCCAGAGAATACTAAACTCAATTACTGATGGTCAAAACAATACATATCCAGTTATCTGAATTACTAGCACTCAGCCCCTCCTTCACGAATCTCTTAAGGTGTGCAAACACATCTGACAACAATTCATTTTGTCCTGGAGACTACTGGCCCCTAAAAAGCAATATTTCATGCAGATTACAATAAAACTGTACAAGGGGCTTTAGCACAAAGCCAATTACTTTCTCCTATTCTCTCTGCCAATCTTGGCAAAGTCAAGTCCTGGATTTGTTAAAAAAGGTGATTCATCTCTGTGTGGAAAGAATGCCAAAATCAAGTGTACAAAAGAGTTCTTTCTTCACGTCCTTAATTCTTGAGGACCTGATAGCCACTTATTATAATGTAAGCAATTATGAGCTTCCAAGTTTGGAAGACAGTTGAGTAATAATGGAAAGAAATACTATTCCAGCCTTCTCACAGGCAGATCGTAAGGGCGTCTAATAAAATTAATCGAGAGAAGACTCAATCTTCTTGGTGAAATAAGAAACATGGGCTCTGGAGACCTTTAAACAGCAGTTTTTCACTGTTGTGCCCTTTTTGCCGATTTTTCTATCTTTCTAGCGTGGTAGACCCCAAGAGGAGCTTATCTGTGACCCACTACTTGACTAAAGGCCTCATATACCATCTGCTCCTTCCTGTTCTTCATGTGAACAGGCTGGCCCGAGCTCTCTGAGAGGATGAGTACTGTAATACTCACAGAGCAGACTGGGAAGTCAAATAAAAATTATGCAATGAAATACAACTTTAGCATTTTAACGTGGAATAGAAAATATTACTTTTAATTTTATTCTGAGAAAATAAAATTTGTTCTTAAGAGAGTTCCAGTTATTTTTTAATTTTTAAAGTTTTATTACTGATAATAATACTTTATCAGCTAAAGTATTATAAAGTAAATAATACACAGTCTCAGGACTCAGAAAATCAAAAGAGATAATAAAAATTTTACTGTCTGCTGTTTTACATGGTATTACACTAAACCCCACAATTAGGATATACTCTTACGGAGTCTCCTTGATTTACAAATACATTTTTTGATTTGTTTTTGAAAAAAAAAAATCTTCAGAGGAAGTAGAGCACCCTTCAAAAGCATAAGCCATAAAGTCAAAGGCAACACAATGAGACAATATCTTGAAAATGTAGTCTTCCTTAGGTATGAACACGAGGTAAGAAAACATATGGCCTTCAGCTCATCACTCTGTCATTCTGCCACAGCAGACATTACTAATCCATCATGACACTCTATTGCCCAGCCAAAGTTCTTGCCTTATAATATTTTTCAAACACATCAGACCTAACAGCCACCAAATCCTACTGGAGTTAGCACAAAACTATTCGCCATCCAAGGCTTTGTGACAGATCTATCAGAATTGTTTGATTCATGGTTGCTGTTTTGGTTGTGTTTATGATGTTTGAAGAACAAAACGAAACAAAGCTACAATAATTCAAATACACAATTCTTCCAGCAAGGATCTTGTCTTTGATACGTCGTTAAAAAAAAAAAAAAATCTCTGATTTTGTTTTATGGAGCAGAAGATCCTGCTGGCAAAATGGAGGTCATTATGAAACCAGAAGTTCATGTCTCCAACATTTGCCAATATGACAAAGTAGATTCGACTGTATGAACTTGTATCAGATTAGTGTATGTTGAAATCTTTGCTTTTTTTACTAATCTGAAAAATATACATATGTCCATTGTACTGTAGATAGAAGAATATTGACCATGATGAACTATACCCTTTAATTGAAAGAACATTACATCCATCATAAATCACAAAGGAAAATGATCACAGTAATATGTGGTTTTCTATAACAAATGTTCTAAAAACAAAATGTTCTCTTTGGCATGGACCTCAAAATTCATCATGTTCTCATTAGTCTTGAGGGCAACAGTGTTACTTTATACAACTATAACCATCATGAAACAAGAATTAAAAGCCTGAAATATGAAGTAAGTTTTTTTAAGAAAAAAAATTGCTAAATATACATTATAACAGTATGAATAACTACAAGTTGATACTATTGAAATTAATATTTCATTTTATAAAATAAAAACAATTTATAAAATATTTAAATCATCAGGCATAAAGGTGAGAAACTGTAATTTATTTCATTTAGAAATAATTGTAAAAAGTTGTTATAACTGCTACCATTTAGAATTTCTCCAATATCTTTTCTCATATTGCTTTTCAAATTATATATTTAATATATACAATATATGTCATAATTACATATTTCTATGTATTAAAATTTTATAATTTGTGTGTATGTATGTATATATAGGACATATATATGTGTACATATGTATGGAGGGCCATGTACTAGCAAAAAGATGGCACTATTAATGATTAGTTTGAAAGAAAAAAAAGGGATAGTTTTTTTAAAATGTACCATGTACTTTAACACATATCTGAGAGAGAACATTAGGGATCTCATCTTTTACATCACGTAAATTACAGTAGAATTTGTGTTAAGTTGACTACCCAAGGGACTGGACCCAGTCAACATAAGGAACTTCCACTGAGTACAAGTGGTACGTATCAGCTTAAGGAGGAAGAGAAGAGTCAACTATGGCGGTTCTAGTGTATTTTTAAATTCTCCCTTGAAACACAGCATTTTTAGAAATTGACACCATCAATTTTTAAAAAAGAAAAATTTAGTAAAGCAAAGTTTCTCTACAATGGACATCCTACTTAGAAAATATATAAAGCACATTCATAGTTCCTTTAAAGCGTATCATATCTAATCAAAATTATTTTAAGTAACTTCCTTCTTTCTAAGGAACCTCTGGAGTAAACAATCATTTCATGAAAAATCGTAGGCCCCACAGATCAGGAAAGAGCCAGAGAGAACAGTGAGAAGCTCAGAAGGAGCTAGGAGGTGCACCAGCTGTGCTCTCAGGGGAAAGGCACTTTCAGAGACAACTGTTTGGCACAGATCCTGTCTGTGAGACCGACAGCACTTCCCTGGAAGCGTGTCTCAGCCTGGCATTAGCACTCTCCTGCACAGAACGCCTTGGTTTCACCCCCTAGACTAGTTCTTTCCCACACGTGGTGAAATCTGACTCTCTCAGCTTTCTCTGAGGCACAGCTTCACTTAGACTGGTATTTGAAAGAGTGACTTGGTTTTCTTCCTTCTACAAGGTGTTCGTAATTTCTAATGGATTACTGCTATAAACTTACAAAAGAACTCCTCTGAAACTTTCATTATCAAAATTTCTTTTGTGATCATTTAGGTTTGTGAATTTTGGATAATAGTTCCTAAATTTTAATGTATTATTTCAATGGTTACCATCTTTAATCAGAGGGACTGAAACCAAAATTGAAATGAAAAATATACTCTTAAAAATCTGTAAAGCTAAAATGAGGGTTAAAAAAATATAATGCTTAATCTTCCAAATAATTTGCTGCAAGTTTGTAGTTAGTATTTATCCTTCTGAAGACAGTAAAACTTAAAACTATACACCCCCTTTTAGGACATCCTGTATCTCCCCATAACCTGGGGGATTTCTATTGGGTTCAAAATTATTACTCCCTTCAAGTTAACAAATGTCCTTGTTTAGCCTTCAATGTTTGCTTGGTTTGAGATAACTGTCTCTTAAATTCTGAGATATTCTCTGATACAGCATTGTTTTCTGAAATTGAGTAAAAAATTAAAATTCTTATTGTGATTACCTTGCAATTGAGACAATTTTAACCTTCCTATGTGCTATTTACATCTTATTCAGGAATCTCAGTTAGAGAATATAATCCCATTATCTCAATCAATTGACCAAATATGATCAAGTGTGCACATGTGAACACTAGCCAATATAGAGAGAGACATATAGAATTGGTCTTTATGATAGTGGTTTTAGAGATTCTTTTTTCTACTCTAAACCCAGTCAGAATTCTATTTTATAATTATGACCCAGAGCACACATACAAAGGGTATGTGTATATATATGTGTGTTCACACTTTTTTTAAATGAAACATTTCAAAAATAAGATAGATGCCGATACTTTCTATTTTAGCCTTTTTACTTAAAACTTGTTGATGTGACTTATTATGTTAATTAAAGGCCCACTAATACATTGATAATCAAGTTTGAAAAGTAATAAACTAGGGAAAATGGGGTTTGTCAGCACACCATGGGGTAACCACATTACCTCTTCTATAGTTCGGATTCTAGATTTTGTGTTTACTGAGCTAGAAGTAGAAAAGTGGAAGTAGAACAAAAGCACTTTTGAAATTCTGATGTGCATTCGAGTCCCCCGGAGATCTTGTTAAACTGCAGATTCTGGTTTAGCAGGTCTGGGCTGGGGCCCCGGATTCTGCATTTCTAACCAGCTCTCAGCTGGTCTGGGGGCTGCACACTCAGGGAAATGAGGGTCTGGAAGGCCATCTGAGGAGACGACAGGACCAGAAATAACTGCACTGGACGGGGCACCAGCTTACAGGTAATGTTGCCAAAACACATGGCCCAGCATAAGACACTTTCAATGTGGCAAACAAAGGCAATGTCCCTCAGTAGATTTCTCAGTGACATTGGCACCTGCATAATCCTGTCCTCTGGTCCTTACTCCGTGTCCTTTCTCCATAACATACCCCCTGCCAAAAAACGTATAAGCAACGCAACCCTGTTTCTGATAGTTTGGAAACCACTCAGGAGTGGATTACCTGAAAATGTGGATGACTGCTAGATCAGGCAGAGCAGAAACAGGTTACATAAAACCAGCTAAAGAGGATGCCAGCAAACAGGAGTGTGAAATATTTATTAACCTTTCACTTAAGGAACTTGTTAAACTGTGAAGCTTGTTTGTCAAAATGGACTGCACTCATAAAATATGTCTGAATGTGAAGAAGTAAATCCTATAATTCAAAGCATGATTTCATAATTATAAACTATATAGTTAGACTGAGCCAGAAATGATAACTGTTTTTGGTACAATACAATGCACAGCATTTCTGTACTTTCAACCCAAGAATTCAGGGTATGCACGTATTGATAAAATAACAATACTTTTAGTTTAGTTTTTTTTTTGTTTGTTTGTTTGTTTTTTTTTTTTTTGCAGTTTTTGGTCAGGGCTAGGTTCAAACCCACCACCGCTGGTATATGGGGCTGGTGCCCTACTCCTGGAGTCACCTAATACTTTTAGTTTTGATGAGGCTGTCTTTTATGTCATTATTTTGTTGCACATATTTGGAGGGATGGGGAATATGTTGCTCATCACGTTACCACATGATTTATCTGGCACATACGTGGTGCTGGATAAATGTTTGATAATCAAAGAATGAATGAACATAAATTTTTAAATAACGTTGCATCTTACGATACACTTTATTAGCTGATTTGCTGTGACAATATTTGCTTTATTCAACTGAGCAGGGGCCTTTAAAAAGGAGGCAGACATGAAAAATGATATTCCCCAAATTGCAGTGTTGTCCACAATGGAGATGGGGAGGAGAGAGAGGGGCAGGAAGAGAGATAGACACAGAACAGTTATTTCTGAGTGGAGCAGAGTAGAGGTAGATGGGGCAGGAAGTTTATCAGGATCAACTGGGGACAATGTTTCAATTTCCCAGATTTTGAAATGTCTTCTCTAAACCCGAGAGGACAGAGGTCATAATGAATGGACAACTATAACTGATGAGGAGTTTGAGGGAGAGGTGAGGAGGGATTAAGATTTACAACTAAGGAAACTTTTTTTTCCCCTCTCAACTAAGGCCGTGGGTGTGGGAGAAGCAGTGCCAGTGGAACCCAGTCAGTGGATGCAGGGGAAGCAGCTCAGCATCCTACAGGTCACCGGGCAGATCCCACAACAAAGAATTGCCTGCCCCAAATGTCAACAGTGCCAAGGCTGAGAAACTTGATGGGGGGTGGGGGGGGAAGGTGGCATGGAGAGGAAAGGACAGGAGCTGTGAGGACCAAGAACCCATTCACCAAGAGTAGGAGGCAGTCTGGGGTGAAAAGTGTGGTCGCAGAGGAATGAGGACAGTGTGGGAGGAAGTGGCGGGGCTGGTTAAGGCAGTGGGCGATCCTGCTCTAGGGAACCCTAAACCCCTGCTGGTGTGGTCAGCCCTACAGCCCAGCTACAGGCAGTCTGCACCTTGTGAGAGCCACACAGCAGTCCCAGGGTGGCCAGCAATGCTCAGGTAAAAATAGGGATTGCAGGTTGTCCTGCCTGATAATTTGCCAATGACAAGGAAGCCTGAGCACAGTAGATGCTGCTAGTGCCCTACCCATGCCCCCATGGGTGCCAATTTGTTGCCCACCCCCTTGTTTTCTGACAGCCACCTCCTGCCTTCTTCTGCCTGGAGGCTTGCTCCTGGACGCTCAGGGGACAGTCCCACAACATGAGGGAGTCAGTGTCCTCTGGAGGCAATCCTGCCTGCCCTATGCCAGGTTTTGGTGAGTGAATACTACCTTGCCCCTGAGGTGTAAAAACCTTTGCACCATAAGACACATGTTCTCAGCTGTCTCCAGAGTCCCCGGGGTTCTAAGCTCCAGGTCCTCACAGGGGACACATGATTTGATAAAGCTCCCTGGACTGACTGTCACCCCTTCCCTGGCTCACTTGCTCACTCTCCTCTTGGGGTTTTCTTCACATCCCCCTAAAAATAACTTTGCACTTGAATTTTCTTTCAGTGTTTGTTTTGGGAGAGCCCAAACTGATGGCCAGTCCTTTGAAGGAAAATCAGGTAGGCTCCTCTGATGTAAGAGCTCTGGGTCCACCATGTTCTTCCCTCAGGAGTGGCCCCGGGATTACTAGGGACTGAACAATTTTCCCATCCCTGAGGTCCTGAGCACAGTTTCCTCAGACGCCCCTCTGAGCCACAGGCTCTGGTTCTACTTCTCTCAGACAATCAGAAACATAACTTCAAGTACATTCCATTCTCTCTTATTGAGAGAATAAGCAAAACCACATCTTTTGCTGAAGAATGGCAGAGATTCAATGACTTAGAAGCACCAACATAATCCCTCTTAGTGTCGAAGGCCCCTAAAGTCAAATTGTACAAAAACTCTAATAAAGTACTCGACTCCAAAAAGGGGTGCTTTTTACCATAGTGCTGGGAAGAGGCAAAGATGAGGAGCAACAAATCAAACCTTAATGAATTGCTGGTGGGGATTGAAAACCACGAAACAGCTATTTCAAAACACTGCTAGAAACTGAAGAGAAATGAATTGTAAAATCCCTTTAGGGTGATGTCCAGTCACTCCCCTTCCATGTAATGGAATTCTGAGATGCTAAAAGTCTTAAGAAATAAAGACCACAACAAAGCTAAGAGTTGTGGAAGCTGCCGAAGGAGCTCTGGGTCCGGGGCACTCTACACATCGGTGAAAAGAAAATATAAAAACCAATATAGCTTGGCACTTTGTGAAGTATCAGAAGATTGTCCCTGCAGAAACTTGAACCTGTCATCTAAGGAAGTTGTTGCTGTCATAAAGTTGAGGAATCAGGCTGCCAACATCGGGTCTATTCACCATAAGCCATTCTTGGAGTTTTCCTTTCAATTCCTCAGAGTGTGGATTTTTCCTGGATTTCCTTTTTGCAGACAACATCCACTTTGGGTACATGAATTCTTGCTAACTTAATTGAGGAAAGGAGATCACCTATCCCAGTTCTTATGTATGTGGATGGCTTTTATTTTTAAGGGAAAAGAAAAGAACAGCAGAGCTTTTCTGCAGGACAACCTAGTCCCTTATTTATCATGCAGGACAGCAGGGCCTTGTAAGTGTATATTCTGGTTCATCTAAGGACACACGGTTGTTTATTTTAAAATTAGATTCATCCTAATTATCTGAAAACAGCCTACACGTGGTTGGTCAAACATCAGGAAAGTATCACTCAGCACCTACCTGATAAGCTTGTGTTTTAGACTGCACTAAAATTGTTTAACACACAATCCCTTCCCTCTTGAAACTTAAAATCTAGCAAGGAAATATGTCATTGAGAAAGAAGAGGTGTGGACACTGAACACTGAAGTATAAATATAGTAAGTGACTAAACATGTAATATTACCTGTGGGCGAAGGAGTGAGGGACACTGTCTTTGAAGTGGCATCTATCGGTGGGGCAGAACCAGAGAGAATTTTGGTTTCGATCTAATTAAT
>CAUYPK010058719.1:0-32070 GCA_963574355.1 Loris lydekkerianus | reverse complement strand
GTATAACCTGCAAATATTTTCTCCCATTCTGAGGGCTGTCTGCTTGCTTTACTCACTATGTTCTTGGCTGTGCAGAAGCTTTTTAGTTTGATCAGATCCCAATAGTGTATTTTTGATACTGCTTCGATTGCCTGGGGAGTCCTAGGAGGACATTTCTAACTCCCTAGATATAAGCAGTGACTCCTCCCTTATAATTACAGGGATTTTGAAAGCACCACAGACAATACACTATTGCACATCCTTGCTAGTCCTGCCTGGACCATAAGCTCTGTGGTCAAGGTCTTCAATGGAAGCTCAGCATGTGGGTGTTCAAGCTTGTGCAGGAGGGAAGGAAGGAGGGAGAGGGAGGAGGAAGGAAGGGCAGTGCAGGTACAACAGAAGGGCAGGCCATTCGATGTTCAGCGCACCTGCAGGCCTGGCATTTGGTTAGGAAATGAGGTAATTCCCCACTTCATGGCTCATGCTGCATTCATACAACCAATTCTGGAGGTCGGCTCTGAGCACCATTCCTCCTCTGCAGGTTCTGGAGCTTGTTGGGTTGCCAAGCTCAGGGTACACTGATGCCCCTTCACTGCAGCTGTCAACTGGATGAGAGTCCCCACAAGAACATCCCCCACCTGCCAGTCACAGGGCTGCAGAGTCCCCATGTGTCCAGTCTGCATGTCTATTTATTTCAGGAGCAACTCTCCCTATTTTTCAGTAGTGCAGCACCACAGATGAAGAATCTTGTATGATTCTTTTTTCTCTGCCTATTAAATGTGTGGTTATATCAGGTTCTCCAGAAGCAGAAGAAGTTATTAAGGAAATGCTCTTGGGAGAAAGAGGAAAGGGAGGAGAGAGCTGGACGGGGATAGGAAGAAGCGAGGTGACCCTACTCAGGCTGGGGAGCTGGGCTCTCACATGCCCGAATTAGCTGTAAGCTGATGGGGGTTGGGGTGGAAACTCCTGGGCACTTCAGTGCCTTGGGCCAGAGGACAAACTGGCTCTGGCAGCCCAAGCACAGGCCTGGGAAGCAAGTCCCAGGTGCAGGCTATTAGACGCAGGTGCACGGATACAGCAGGTGGGTGGGTGGGGCAGCAAAGTGACCCTTGGCGATAGCATGCATGATCAACTGTCCCCTACAGTGTGCACTCCAGACTCGCCCTTACTAAAAGCCACAGATCCCGTAAGTGTCGATGGCCCAGCCTCGCTAGCCTTCATATGGGACAGAGACTGTCATGGACAACAAAGTGACTCCTAGAGTGCACAGCTTGAGAGTGGCAGGGCGGGGGCCTGCATGCAGCCCTTTCAACCCAAGACTGGGCCTTGTGTCTGACATCCAGCCATCTGTTCCCAATATGGTACCAGAACAAGATGCCACTGGTAACCCACTTGGAAAAAACTCAATAAATTCACTCTGGGCTTATTAACCATTATTTTCAAAGTGATTAATAATGATGCAAAATGAATTGTTCTCTTTAAACAGCATTTGCAGATTTCTATTCAATTGCAAGTTCCTCTAATGTCATCAAGGTTGGAGATTTTACAAGATATTTAAAGAGATCAGATACCAAATACATGTTGTATTTCAGGTTTCTTGCCTCTCTGCCTTGGAATTGTTCTTCTCCGACCTTTTAGATCACTGAAGCACGGCCAGATGGTTTGCCTGGACTCCCAGAGATGATCAGCGGACAGAATAGGAGGAACTCAGCCCCCATGTGAAACCCAGCTGGAGGCCAGGACCAACTCTACAAATTTTAAGCAAAATCTTAATGAAAATGGCATGTGGGATTTGCATCATGGAAAGTGGATTGAGCCAATTGTGAAGAAATAGGTATCGTGTTTGAAAATTTGTGTCACATGACATTTCTATAAACTTAACACTCCAGCCTCTATGCCAGATTTTGAACACTGACTGGCAAAATCAGAACATTCTTTGGCTGCTGTATTAAATCCTTCAGTGAAGTTTTCAAGAGCAAATTGCCCAGCTGCTACAATCTTTTGTACACAACACAGGGCCTGTCTTCACTGTGGGCCTTTTTGGGCTGGAGAAGGGCCTTGGCACAAAAAACTATGCTTGACTCCACACCAAAATTGCATCTTCAGTCAAAACAGCATACCATAAAATGCACAAGGTGGCTGGACTGTTACTACTCACAGGTCTTCAGTCAAAATAGCAGACTGTAGGGCAGCACCTGTGGCTCAAGGAGTAGGGCACCAGCCCCATATGCCATGGGTGGTGGATTCAAGCCCAGCCCCGGCCAAAACTGCAAAACAAAAACAAAAACAAAACTCCCAGCAAACTGTAAAGTGCACAAGGCGGCTAGACTGTTACTACTCACAGGTGTTCACAGTGTTACAGCCCTGTTAATAGCATTTTAAAAATTAGGATGTTTTTACCATTGAAATTCTTTTGAGTGCTATGAACAAGTGATATGGAAGAGAAATAGAGACAGCTAAGGACAAGCAATCAGACGTTTCAACTCGTGCCAGTGTGCATATGAGGAGGGTCCCAGCAGAAGGCGCAGTGGGAGGCCGGTAGGTAGACCCAGCCCTATCCATCCGTGTAAAGCAAACAAGATTGTTTGGAGAGGGGTGTCAGGTATAAGGAACTGTGTGTGTCAATGTCTGTTGAAAACCCTGACAAGTGACACTCGTGACGGCAGCACTAAATAAACACGGAGCTTCTCAGGCAGGTCTTATTATCTTTGCAAGATTTCTTATTCCCTGTCCAAGATAGAAAGTGCTTTCCTGGCTGGGGTGCTTGACAGTGATTCAGATTGTACTAATACCCCCGGGCCTGGGGATTTATTGGAAAGAGGTGCTCAGAGGGGCAGTCTTGTTTTCAGATTGTAGCGCTTAGATTTCTTTCCAGTGAAATTGAATACATGCCACTGTGAGGTTTGTTCTGGGTCTGCTCACACATTCGAGAATCCTTGGATATGTAGCCTGAATCCCAGGAAGTATATTCAGAATTTGGCAGTTCTGCCATTGCTGAACTATGCTGGGACCCCGGTGAGATCGCTGGCAGTCAGGAGGCAATGTCCCACTAGGAAAGCTGTTAATCCAATGGTTGTCTTACCTTAAACTTAATTTAGAGTCGTGGAATTCTTCCTAGTGCAAAATGTTCACGGTGTCACCAAGTTGCCAAGTATACCTGGGAGTATGTGGTTCAGCCCGATCTGGAGTCTCTTGTAGATTAATTTTGGGGGCACTTTTCATGATTTAGTCTTTGAGTCTGTAGCCAAACGAAAGGTCCCTGCAATTAAAATTTAGAGACTATCAGGGGCCTCGTGGAGCAGTCGGGGCACTGGAGAATCCCCGATGACCTTCTGGCTCAAAGCAGGTGGAAGAACTAGGTCATCTCTTGAAACCATACAGCCTTGAGATATTATGATGCTGTGAAGTTCATATTTCATATGACACTTTGTGGGAAACCTTCCTCCTGGTGTTTCTGAGCCTATTTTCTTGCCTGTCAAGTGGAAATAATAATTGTACTTCCCTCATCGCATTGATGTAGATGTGCTGAGGCTTAGACACAACAGCCCGCGTGGAGGCAGGGCGCCTGGTATGCAGTAAGTGCTCACAGCCGTTAGGTTTTGTTGTGTTTTCTTTCTCTTCCTTCCTTTCTTTTTCTTTTTTTCTTTTTTGCTATAGCTGCTGAAATAGGAACCATTAAGAAGTGATATTCTTATTTCTAAAGGAATGATGGTTAAACTTGGAATTAAGGAATCAACATGAGTGGGCTGGATGAGGTGGCTCACGCCTGTAATCCCAGTTTTATAGAAGGCCAAGGCAGGAGGATTCCTCCACCTCAGGAGGCTGAGACCAGCCTGAGCAAGAGTGAGGCTCGTCTCCCCTAGAAATAGAAAAACAAGCCAGGCACACTGGTGGGCGCCTGTAGTCCCAGCTACTCGGGGGCTGAGACTGATGCTTGAGCCCAGGAGTCTGAGGTTGCTGTGAGCTGTGATGCCATGGCACTCTAGCCTGGGCAACAGAGTGAGACTCTGTGTCAACAGAAAAAAGTAAAAACAAATCAGCATAAGAAGTAGAAAATAATATAATGTAATAAGGAATCTTTCATTTTCTTTCTTTCTTCCCTCCTTTCTGCTCCTTCTCTTGTCCTGTCCTGTCCTGTCCTGTCCTGTCCTGTCCTTCTTGACAGGGACTTCCTCTGTTACCTGGCATGGAGTGATGTGGTGTGATTGTAACCCGCTGTAACTTCAAACTCCTCAGCCTCCTGGGTAGCAGGGACTATAGTCATGTGCCCCATGCTAGACTAATTTTTATTTTTGGATTTCTTTTGTGGAGATGGGGGTCTCGCTATTGGCTGGGTTGGTCTGGAACTCCTGATCTCAAGCAATCCTCCCTCCCACCCTCGCCTCCCAAATTGCTAGGATTACAGATGTAAGCTCCCCCTCCCCGAGCCAAGAACTTCTGTTTCCTTATTCCTATAACAGAATAGAAGCACCTCACAGGGTTGCTTTGAGAATCAAAGGAGATGTTACATGTGAAAACACAGACCCGTGACCACACACCATGCACGCCTGTATAGTTAGTGTGAAGTGTCTCTACATGTGAAAACACAGACCCGTGACCACACACCATGCACACCTGTATAGTTAGTGTGAAGTGTCTCTACATGTGAAAACACAGACCCGTGACCACGCACCATGCACGCCTGTATGGTTAGTGTAAAGTGTCTCTACATGTGAAAACACAGACCCGTGACCACACACCATGCACGCCTGTATAGTTAGTGTTAACTGTCTCTACATGAGAAAACACAGAACCATGACCACGCACTATGCACGCCTGTATAGTTACTGTGAAGTGTCTCTACATGTAAAAACAGACCCATGGCCACACACCATGCATGCCTTTACAGTTAGTGTGAAGTGTCTCTACATGTGAAAACACAGACCTGTGACCACACACCATGCATGCCTGTATAGTAGTGTGAACTGTCTCTACATATGAAAACAAAGAACCATGACCACGCACCACGCACGCCTGTATAGTTAGTGTGAAGTGTCTCTACATATGAAAACACAGAACCATGACCACGCACCATGCACGCCTGTACAAGTTAGTGCGAAGTGTCTCTACATGTAAAAACACAGACCTGTGACCACACACCATGCACGCCTGTATAGTTAGTGTGAAGTGTCTCTAGTATCCCTGCACCTCCCTGTGGGGTCATACTCGAGGGCCACATGGACTTTTTCCTTCCCCATTTTCTTGTATGTGATTTAGGGCAAATTTCCTGCCTGTGATGTGTGAACTCTGTGTACCTCCCTTTGCAGTCAATGGGAGGCAACTGGATCTTTGTCCACAAGGGAGCCAGCAAGGAAGGGGCAGGAGGCAGTATTCCCGAGTCAGCAGGTGGCTGGCAGCTTTCGAGTGTGTGGCCAGGGTAGATTTGTCCCTGAACCCACTCTAACTGCTGATGTCCTGGGTCCCTCTGGACCTGGAAGGGCTCAGTCACGTTTAGAAAACGGAAACAGCTTAATGACTGTGAAAACCTCCATTTCAAAAAGCACAATGAGGTATCTGGAGGTCCCTGTGTTTACAGGACTCAGGGCTAGTTGGGGGGTGGGGGGCATTGTTGGGGGTATTGGGTACTGTATTGCTTCTGGAACCATGGGACTCTTTTAGGAGATGCCCTACACCTTAGCTACACCTGGGTGTTCCTGTGGGACCTCTGGACCTGCGGCTGGTTCCTACCACTACCCACGACAAAGAACGCTGAGCCACCTCCCACCTGGCAGAGACCTGCTCTCTGCCTTTGCCTGAGTCTCTGGGAAGAACCTTCCCTCTCAGGGTACAGACTTGTCCATCTTAGAGTGCCAGGCCTGAATTGGATGAAAACTGGAAATTTTGGTCTTTTCTGGACCCAGATGGATTTATATAGATGAAACACATCTCTCTCTCTAGATATAATGAAATATCTCTCTCTCTCCAGATATATACACTAAATGCATCCCTCTCTGTCTAGATATAAACATTAAATGCATCCCTCTCTCTTGATATATACATTAAATGCTTCTCTCTAGATATATAGGTGAAATGCCTCTCTCTCTCTCTCTCTCCTTATACATGAAATACATCTTTCTCTCTCTCCTGTTAAACACTCCCTTTGCTGGTTCTGTTTCTCTGGAGAGTCCTGGGAGGCCTCGCAGACCCTCAGGGGATGCCCCAGGCAGTCCCCACCATGATTTCCAAACTTGCTTTTTTTTGTTTTTGTTCTAGGTGCAGAGGATTTAGCTAACATGCTGTTCATTCCAGGCGTCCTTATTGCTGTGCTTTGTCATTTTTCACTGTGTTAATTCTCAGTTCCTTCCCTTCCCTCTCTTAGATCTTTCTAAGGTGCTTGCTATGTATTCTTCTTTCATATTGGTTTATGTTGTTTTAGAGTATATCTATATCTCAAGCATTTTAATGTATGTAACTAGAATTGGGTTGTTTCTCTCTTTTTTGCTCAGCAGCGTGCCTGCAGCATCTCTTCACATAGGACTGGACATTCCTCCTGGGCTTTTGCTTGTAAGTGCTGCAGAAAATCCCACCACGTGTGTCTATCCTTCAGCCCTAGACAGGGACACTTGGACTGCCTCCCTCCCTCCCTCAACTCAGCCAGTACTGCAATTAAAGGCCTTGTAGGCCCCTGGGGAGCCATGGGACAATTTCTCTGTGATATGTGCCCAGGTGCAGAGTTGCTGGGCCGTACAGTACCCGAATGCTTCACCTAAGTCCTTTAGAAGGGTCCCCGGGCGGCTGCAGGCACCTGCACTCTCACCAGCACTGCCTGAGGGCTCCCACACCCTTGAAAACAACTGGCACTGTCCAGCGTTCTGATTTTCACCAAGCTGATAGATGTAAAGACAGAGCTTTGTTGCTTAACTCACTTTTCTCTAATTGCTAATCGATTTGAGCATCACTTTTTGTGCTTCTTGTACTTTGGGGGTTTCCTTTCTCTGAACTGACTGTTCCCAGTTATCGATCATTTTCTTGTGATCTTCTCATTTTTTTTTCTTGTTGAGCTTTTTTGGGAGGAGTTTCTTGAAGGGTCTCAATATTAGTCCCTTGTCAGCCATGGATGGTGCAAAAGTCTTCCCCTGTTCTGCTGTTTGTTGGTTAACTTTCATTGCACAAAAGTCCTTAGTTTTGATGCTATCAAATTCATTAATTGTTTATCTTATGGATTGTCCTTTTTTGGTTTTGTTCAAGAAGTTCTTTTCTTGCCCTGGGTTATAAAATTTTTTCTATTATTATCTATTTGCATTATAGTTGTATCTTCCACATTTAGGTATTTAATCCATTTGGAGTCCTCTGTGCAATGTTGGGGTACATAAGAATCTTGTTCTATTTTTCTGTTTCACCTTACAGCAGTCCCTGAGTTACAAACATACAAATTACATGCAACTCACCTTTATGAACAGAGGCTGTTACTTGTAAGTCCCCAAGTTACAAATATCCAACTGACCTTTGACTTGAGCTTGTGAACAAAGGCTGTTATGGGTAATAGCTAAATGTACCTGTTTCAACTTACAAATTCAACCCAAGAACAAACCCACAGAACCTATTTCTTTGTAACCTGGGGGCTGCCTATGTTTTTAATTGACAAATAATATTTGTCTATATTGTATGTACAGTAGAACCTCTGTAAGTTGGCCACCCAAGGGACTATAAAAAACTAGTCAACATATGAAGTGGTCAACATAGGGGACTTGCATTGTGCACATGTGGCGCATGTTCAGTCTATGAAAATCAGGTCATCTTAAGGAGGTGGTCAATGTAGGGGTGCGGTCAACTGAGGAGGTTCTACTGTATTAATGGGGTAAGATGTGTTGCTTTGATACATCTGTACATCATAGAAGGAGCAAATCAAGCTCATTAGCACATCATTCACCTTAAACATTGATCATTTCTTCATGATGAGAACATTTAAAATCTTCTTTCAGCTAGTGTGAAATGTACAATACTTTATTATTAACTACAGTCACCATGTTGTGCAAAATAGATCACCAGAACTCCATATTCTTTTCTAACTGAAACTCTACACATGCCAGCCCATGTTTCTTATTCCCTCTCGCCCCACCCCCCACTCTCTACCCTCTCTAGCCTCTGGCAACCACCGTTCTGCTGTCTTCTCCTAGGAGTCTGACTTTTTTACATTCCACAAGTGAGTGAGACTGTGTGCTATTTGTCTTTCTGAGCCTGGCCTGTTTCATTCAACATAATGTCTCGTAGGTTCATCTATGATGTTAGAAATGATAGAATTTCCTGCTTGTTTTGTAGGGCTGAATAGCATTTCATTGTGTATGTGTATACCACATTTTTAACATTTATTAATACATTGATGGACAAATGTTGTGTCCATATCTGGCTGTTATGAATGACACTGCAGTGCACACAGGCATGCAGACATCTCTTGGATATAGTAAATTTAATTCCTTTGGGTGCATACCTGATAGTGAGATTGCTGGGTCATGACATAATTCTATTTTTTTTTAGTTTTTTGAGGAGGTCTACACTGTTTTCCAAATGGCTGTACTAACATTCTCAGCAACAATGTACAAGAATTCCCCTTTCTTCACATCCTCACCAACACTGGTTATTTTTTGTCTTTTGGGTAATAGCCAACCTGAACAGGTGTAAAGTGATAACTGACTGTGATTTTAACTTGTGTTCCTCTAATGACTGGAGATAGTGAACATGTTTTCATTTATTTGTTGGCCATTTGTATGTCTTCTTCTGAGAATTGACTATTCAAATCCTTTGTGTATTTTTGAAAGAGTTTTTGTTGTTGTTGTTATTGAATAGTTTGAATTCCTTTTATACTTTGGATACTCAGAAACGTTTTCCCCAGTCTGTAAGTTGTCTCTCCACTTTATTGTGTTCTTTGCTGTGCAGAAGCTTTTTGGTTTGATGCAATTTCATTTGTTTATTTTTGCTTTCATTGCCTGTGCTTTTGGGGCCATATCTCAGAAATCACTGGCCAGACCAAAGTCATGAAGTTTTTCTCTACATTTTCTTCTAGTGGTTTTATAGTTTCAGGTCTTACATTTAAGAGTTTCATCCATTTTGAGTTGTTTCTTGTAAGGGGTGAAATAAAGGTCCATTTTCATTCTCTTGTATATTAGATTTTCAATTTTCCCAACACCATTTCTTGAAGAGGTTGTTCTTCATTATGTGTTCTTGGAACCTTTGCTGAAAATCAATTGATTATAGGTATGTGGGTTTATTTCTGGACTTTTAAATCCTGTTCCATGGCTGATGTATTTTTTGTGCGAAAATTTCCTTCTATTTTGATTATTGTAGCTTTGTAATGTATTTTAAATGCTATAGTGTGATGCCTCAAGTTTTAAACTTTTTGGTCAAGATTGCTTTGGTTATTCAGGGTCTTTTATGGAGTTCTAAAAGAATTTTAGGATTCTTTTTGATTGCATTGAATCTGTAGATTGCTTGTGTAGTATAAGCATATTAACAATATTAATTCTTCCATTTCATGAAAATAGGATATTTTCCATTTATTTGTGTCATCTCTAATTTCTTTTATTAATATTTTATAGTTTTAAGATAAAGATCTTTCACTTCTTTGATTAAAATATTTCATTTTTTGATGCTATTGGGAATAAGATGTTTTCTTAATTTCTTTCTCAAAAAGTTTGTTGTTAGTATATAGGAATGCTGCAGATTTGGGTAAATTGATTTTCTGTCCTGCAACTTTGCTACATTTATCTTATCAGTCTCACAGTTTTTTGGGGTGGTGTCTTTAGGATTTCTCATATATAAAATCTGCTGTTAACAAGCAGAGGTAATTGTGCTCCATCCTTCCTCATTTGGATTCCTTTTATTTCTTTCTCTTGCCAAGTTCCCCTGGCTAGGACTTCCAGCATTACGTTGAACAGAAGTGGTGAGATTGGAGGTTCTTGTCTTGTTCCTGATCTTAGAGGAAAAGCTTTCTTCATTTTACCTTTGATTGTGATGTTAGCTGTGGGTTTGTTATATAGTCTGTATCGTGTTGAAGAGCATTCCATTATATTTAATTTGAGTTTTGGTTGTGAAAGAATGTCAGATTTTGGCAAATGATATGAAGAATAAAAATAAAATAAAATAAATACCCATCTACATACTCTTAATTGATAAAATAAACCATTATTTTTGAAACTCACAATGCACCATTCCTTAGTCCATTCCTATGGTTCTTTCTTCAGAGGTAACTTTATGTTTAATCTTGTGTACATGATTCTACTGCTTGTCTTGGTAACTAAATACAACTTGCATAACTAAATATAGATTGTTTAGATTTGAATTTTTTGTTTCTAGCTTTGATTATTTTTAAAATGTACATAAATGTAATTATACAAGGTATATTCCCTTTCTGTTTTCTTTCTTTCTTTTTTTTTTTGTTATTCTTTTTCCCTTTCTGTTTTCTTTTTCTCCCTTGACATTATGTTAGCAAAATTAACTTTGTGGCTACATGTGTTTTATTTATTTGTTTATTTTGGAGACAAGGTCTCTGTCACCCCGGCTGGAGTGTAGTAGCCTGAGCACAGCTCACTGTGACCTCAAATTCCTGGGCTCAAGTGAACCTCCTACCTCAGCCTTCCACGTAGCTGGGCCTACTGGGGATCATCACCACACCTGGCTAATTTTTAAATATTTTTTTAGAAGTGATATCTCCTATGTTGTTCAGGCTGATCTCAAACTCCTGGCCTCAAGAGATTCTCCTGGCCTGGCCTCCCAAAGTGCTGGGGTTATATGTGGGACCCACCATGGCCAGCATTGCTTGTGTTTGAGGTCATTAACTTTGACTGGTGTATGATTTTCCATTGTATGATTATATCATATTCTGTTTATCACTCTTGTGCTGGACGGTGTCCAGTTTTCGCTGTTACTGGCAGTACTGCCATACCTGTTTTCGTTTATTTCTCATGCTGTTTGTGAGCAAGTGTTTCTCTACAATAGAGCTTCTAAACTGCTCGGTCTTCTAACTGCTTTTATTTAAAAAAAAATTACTGAGAACTCCAAGGAGCTATTAATTATGTGGGTTGTAATTATTTATATTTATTAAGTACTAAGAGTGAAAACTGAGAGAATGTAAATGCATTTATATATTTATTTAAAATAACAATAATCTTTGTTGGGACAACTAGATGTCTACAAGCAGAAGAATAAAATTAGACCTTATCTATGCCATATACAAAAATCAACGAAAACAGATGAAAGACTTAAACATAAGACCTGGAACTACAAAACCATTAGAAGAAAACATAGGAAAAAAACTCCATGATATGACCTCCAAATCATAGACAACAAAAGGGAAGATAGATGGGATTACATCAGACTAAAAAGCTTCTGCAGGCTCGGCGCCTGTATCTCAGTGGCTAGGGTGCCGGCCACATACACTGAAGCTGGTGGGTTCAAATCCAGCCTGGGCCTGACAAACAACAATAACAACTACAAACAAAAAATAGCTGGGTGTTGCGGTGGGCACTTACAGTCCCAGTTAGTTGGGAGGCTGAGGCAAGAGAATCCCTTATGCCCAAGAGTTTGAGGTTGCTGTGAGCTGTGACACCACAGCTCTCTACCGAGGGTGACATATTGAGACTCTGTCTCTAAATAAATAAATAAATAAATAAATAAATAAATAAATAAATAGCTTCTGCAGAGCCAAAGAAATAATCAACAGAATGAAGAGACTGCCCAGGGGGTAGGAGAATCCACTTGCAAACCTGATAAAGGGTTAATATCCAAACCACATAAAGAACTTAAACAACTTAACATCAAGAAAACAACCTGATTAAAAAATGGGCAAGGATCTAAACAGACATTTCTCAAAAGAAGAGACACAAATTACCAACAGATACAAGAAAAAATGCTCAACATCACCCGTCACCAGAGAGATGCAAATTAAAACCATAATGAGACATGGCACATCACATCTGCTAGAAGGGCTGTTATAAAGAAGATGAGAGATAAGTGTTAATGAGGATATGGAGAAAAGGGGGTCCTTGAACACCGCTGGTGGGAATGTAAATTGGAGCAGCAATTACAGAAAACAGTCCAGAGTTCCTCAAAAGATAAAAAATAGAGCCGCCATATGATCCAGCAGTCCCACTGCTGAGATCTGTCCAAAGGAAACAACATCAATGTGCCCAGGAGATGTCCGCACTTCAGTGTTCATTGTGTGATTATTCACAATACCCAAGACAGGAACCAACCGACAAGGGAAATGACATCAGTGTGCCCAAGAGATGTCCACACTTGGGTGTTCACTGTGTGATTATTCACAATACCCAAGACAGGAACCAACCGACAAGGGAAATGACATCAGTGTGCCCAAGATATGTCCACACTTGGGTGTTCACTGTGTGATTATTCACAATACCCAAGACAGGAACCAACTGACAAAGGAAATGACATCAGTGTGCCCAGGAGATGTCCACACTTCAGTGTTCACTGTGTGGTTATTCACAATACCCAAGACAGGAAGCAACTGACAAAGAAAATGACATCAGTGTGCCCAGGAGATGTCCACACTTCAGTGTTCACTGTGTGGTTATTCACAATACCCAAGACAGGAACCAACTGACAAGGGAAATGACATCAGTGTGCCCAGGAGATGTCTGCACTTCAGTGTTCACTGTGTGGTTATTCACAGTACCTAAGACAGGAACCAACTGACAAGGGAAATGACATCAGTGTGCCCAAGAGATGTCCACATTTCAGTGTTCACTGTGTGATTATTCACAGTACCCAAGATAGGAACCAACCGACAAGGGAAATGACATCAGTGTGCCCAAGAGATGTCCACACTTGGGTGTTCACTGTGTGATTATTCACAATACCCAAGACAGGAAGCAACTGACAAAGGAAATTATATCAGTGTGCCCAAGAGATGTCTGCACTTCAGTGTTCATTGTGTGATTATTCACAATACCCAAGACAGGAACCAACCGACAAAGGAAGTGACATCAGTGTGCCCAAGAGATGTCCGCACTTCAGTGTTCACTGTGTGATTATTCACAGTACCCAAGATAGGAACCAACCAATGTGTCCACGGATGGATGAATGGATACAGGAAATGTGGTGCCTATACACGATGGGAGACTGTCCAGCCTTATAAAAAGAAGAAATGCTGTCATTTGCAACGACATGGACAAACCTGGAGGATGATAGGTTAAGTGCAATAAGCCAGGCACAGAGAGATAGATCCAGCCTGGTCTCACCTTTGCTGTGTAGACAGAACTCAGCAAAGTTGAACTCACAGAAGGAGACAGCAAGACGGTGGTTACAAGGGTGGGAAGGGGAGAGGCGACTGCAGAGACCTTGATCAAAGGATATCACATTTAAGTTAGGAGGAATAGGTTCAAGAAGAAGTTGGACAGGGTGACTACAGTTAATGAAAATGTATCATATTCTTGAAAATCATTGACCGTAGATTTTAAGTGTCCTCATCATAAGAAATGGTAAGTTGGGGGTGAGGTAATACATGTGTTATGTAGGTCTACCTGACCATTCCAGAATATAGACATAGTTATTTTTCTTTCTTTATTTATTTTTTTATTAAGTCATTTATACATAGATCATGAATACATGTATGCCATTATGGGATTCAAGGTGTTATTTGTACAAATTGGAGTGCTTACATCCTACTAATCAACATAGCCTTCAGATAGGCATTTTTCAACACACCATATAATAAATACAAACTTTTTATTTGTCAATTTAAAAATCAATTAATTAAAATAACATTCATAACCCCATTTTCTAAGTTTATGTAATTGACCTGTTTTTATGAAAAAATAACTCTATTTTCCAATATAAGAAACATTGATGAAGAGTGGAATTGTTTTACATTTTTGGAAATCTCTTTAGTAGGAGACAGCTAGATTCCAATTTGTGCTTTTAAATTCAATCCATTATGAATTGTTATTTAGGTTGAAATGTGGAGAAAATGTGGCTTCCCTCGTATACTTATGATTGGAACAGAGAGTGGTATTTGATTAGCCTTTTCAGATAATTGTGGGCCTTCTTCTTTGACACTACACTAAAACTTGACAAATGGCAATTTCTTAAAGGTTAGTTGCAATATGGAATCGGAAACCATATCAATGACCTTTTTATACTCCCTCACATTAAAATGATTCGTATCTTGTACTTGGAGCAGATCTTTTACTCATGCACCAATTATTTGGATATCAGTTCACCATGTTATGCAGATATTACAGATACTGACACGTCTCATTATATGATATCAAAAAGTCACATTCATTAATGCCACCACCTATCTCATCAGAAAAGTCTTTATATATTAGGAAGTTTTTCAAAATTCTAATTTTTTGCTTGAAAGTTTGAATTTTATCATTGACAATAAATAATAACCAATAGTGTCAGTTTCTCCTAAATGGAAATACTCACTTCATTCTTTATGATAAAACATCCACCAAAAATATACAAATCTGAATAACTATGGTTTGTCCAATAGCATCTGTTTCCAATAAAAATGGCATTCTGTGAAAAAAGTGGGTAGCTCGGCTCACATCTCTCACAAGGGCACGAGAGGTAAACTTTGTATTTCAATATGCAGCCAACGTGTTTCAGGACATTTCCCATTTCATCGTATACAATATTAAAAAGATGTTTGTCAGGGGTTAAGATTTAACAAAACTAATACCTTCAACTTCCTCAAGGACACTCTTAGGTAATATAGGCAATTTCTCTTTCTTGTGTTTATTGTGAACATATGATAGGGTAATGTGATCAGAGCACAAAAAGCAGATTTTCTCTATGTGTGTAATGAAAACAGTTCTGACCTCATGGAACTCCCCACAGGGTCTTAGGGAGCCTCAGGAGGTGGTGGGCTCACTGGAAACGCTACACGTGCACCCGGAAGGGAAATGGCCATACTACAGGTATTTATTTCTTCAGCTTTCTTAGACAAGGTCAAATTGTTTTCCAAGTAACTGCAACAAACTCTACCCCTACCAGGAATGTGAAAGGATGCTTGTTTCTCTGTAGTTTGCCCGTTCTTGACATAACCAGAGTTTTATACTTGGCCAAGGTGGTGAATACACACAGGTCCCTCAGTGCAGCTGTAACTTGTGTTGCCGTGTGCAGCACCTTTTCAAATCTTCATTGGGTGTTTATGTTTCTTCCTCTGTCAAGTAATGAAGTGTTTTACTCAGTTTTCTCTTCATCGTTCTTTTTTTTTTGTTTTTGCAGTTTTTTGACCGGGGCTGGGTTTGAACCCGCCACCTCCAGCATATGGGGCTGGCACCCTACTCCTTTGAGCCACAGGCGCCGCCCTCTCTTGATCGTTTTTTGTCATTGTCATTGTCATTCACAGGCATCCTTTGTATAATACAGATTTTTTTTTTCTTTCCAGAACACTCTTTCCCTTTAATTTCTTTCTCTTCTTCTTTTATCTTGCCAACCTTCTCTATAGATATACATTTTCAAGATTTGTTTTGTTTTTTGAGACAGAGTCTCACTTTGTTGCCCTTGGTAGAGTGCCATGGTGTCATAGCTCATAGCAACCTCTAACTCTTGGGCTCAAATGATCCTCTTGTCTCAGCCTCCTGAGTAGTTGGGACTACAGGTGCCCAGCACAATGCCAAGCTATATTTTTTGGGATGGGGGTCTTGCTCTTGCTCAGGCTGGTCTCAAACTCCTGAGCTCAAGCGATCCACCTGCCTTGGCTTCCCAGAGTGCTGGGATTACAGGCATGAGCCACTGTGCTTGGCCATTTCCAAGGATTTATTTTTCCAGTTCCTTCTTATGTCTTAAAAGGCCTGCGGCTGCTGGCATTATGAAGCCATCCCCCTGCCACCTGCTGCCTGCCTGGAGTGGGCTCTGGTCTCAGTGACTGGTGAGTCTCAGGAGGAAGGAGCACAGGCTAAACTCTGGACACTTCCCGCTAGAACATTGTTCCAGGTTTCAAGGCTTGAGCTCCTTATCTAGCTTATATTGTGGATGGGTAAGGGACAGAAAGTGAAGCTTTCAGTGGAGGGGAGAAAAGGACAGATTTCCAGTGACTGGGGATGGGGACATGGGTAGGGGACACAGAACAGTGAGAACACCACCTCAGTGTGAAAGCCCCTGGAACTGGGTCATAGCTCAGAGGCAGGTGAATTTTCACCTTCAGCAAAGATCCCAATAATCCAAGGGTAGAGTAGAAGAGGAAGATGCCAGTGTCCAGGGGCTACTCTAACTCTGGGCAATGAGGATGCCAGCATTGACCATGGGACAGAGTGGGAGCCGTGTCCCTCACAGTGTGTCCCAGGCGTGTCATGGACCTGACTTCTTTGAAGTGGTTCTGGGGATGGGTTAGGGAATGAAAGAGAGGGTGACTTTCTTTCCACCCCAGTAGGATGAAGGCTTAAAATCAGATTTAAAGCGAATAAAGAAATTGGTATTTCTTACACCCCATTTTGGGGACTGACATTTATACCTATTAAAATCGTAGCTTTGATTTATTCCTTATGAACAAATAATACTGACTTTATAATGCTGGGAAGATTCATTTCCCTTCTAGGTTAAAACTTTCAAACTTCCTACATTGACAAATAGAGACAGATCTATGAACCAAATAAATCAGCGAATCTGTAGATGTGTGTGGGGTCTAGGATTTTGCATTTTCACAAGTCCTTGGGTGATTTTGGTGCCAGGATCTTGTCTTCCATGCTGGGTTTCTCTTAGGAGGTTGGTGGAAGGTAAAGACAGCTCCATTTGGTTCTGCTTCAATCTCTGTCATTCAATGTTGTTGCCAGTATTGAAGATAAAATTTGCAATGTCGCTAGCATAAAACAGAGGATTGATGGGTGATGACTTCTATAATAATGATCACTGGGGAAGATGACACTTGGATTTCGTTTGAAAGGAGCATAGAAGTTAGCTAAAGAATGGTGAAAAGAAATGTTTCAGACAGAGAAAGATGAGCACGCTTCCTTAGAGGACATCCGAGTGGAGCCTGCTGGAGAGGGCGAGGATCCCTGCACACCAGGGTTTCTAAGTGGCGAGTGGACTCTGTGAGGGGCAGGGCTGGAGGGAGTGGGGCTGGCTGGGACACAGCCTTGCACATCTCATGGTGTGGAGCTGCAGGGGACACTCTCAGTGGTCCTGGAGCTTTTGGGCCTGTTCTTTAGTTGTTGGCTTCTTTAAGACATGGTTAGGGGGGGTCATTGGTCAGCTATGATTGCCCTCACAGTATCCAGTAAGGGGGAGAGTCCACTAGACCCCATGCCTGCCCCTGGGATGGGGCTGGAGAGAACAAGGCCTTCTCTGTACTTCTGTTCCCAAGGTAGGTAAGCCCAGGGTAAGTGAACTGTCCTTGTCTGGGGCAGTCCCAGGGAAGGGATGGTAGCCCTACATTGCTCACGAAGTAACCTGTCGACCCCTTCAGGTAAAACAGAGCAGAGTGGCCTGCCCCAGCCTCCTGCCCGCTGCCCCAGACCAGTAAGGGGTTTGGCTATAGACGTCACACTCTAAGTCCCTCTCAGCCACTTTGCTTCTCGCCTCTGATTTTTATCTCTTTTTGTTTTCTGCCATCCTGGGCATCTAGGACAGTACCTGACATACCTTTAAATATTTTTAAATTTAAAATTTTTTAAAAATTATATTGGGTTAATAATAATTGCATACATTTATAAGATGCATGTGCTATTTTGATGCAGGCACACAAAGCGTGTTAATCAAATCAGGGTAATGCGCGTGTCCCTGGTCTCAGACGTTTGTCATTTCTTGGTGTTAGGAACATTCCAATTCCACTTTCAGTTATTTTCAAGTACACTGATAGCTTGCTGTCGACTATGGTCACGTTGTTAGGCTGTGTGGGCCGTTACAAGTGTTTTCAGATACACAACAATCAGGAAACATAGAACCTGCACGGGTGGAAACAAATGAAGCCCTTCCAGAAACACTGATAAGCCCAGTGAGGTGAAACCTGCACAGGCAAAGGAGAAAGGACACCGTCGTCCGTGCTTCTTGGATGAGGAAGATCCCAGTGAAACGATGGACCGTAACACAGCCTGTCTCAAAACTTTCATAGCAACCCACGTATTGTCCATTCTGCCTAACAATCTAACTGTACTTCTGCACCCATCACCCCTCCCCCACTTGATCTCCCCTCTAGTGACCATCACCCAGCTCTCTCTCTCTGGGAGATCTACTGTTCTAATATTTAGCTTCCGCGAGTGGGCCTTGGCCCGGTGCCTTCAACGTGGATTCCACACCGACCCACTTGCCGCCTGCCACGGCTCTTCCTTCTCTGAGCTCTCAGTTCACCTCTGTTTTCCCACTTCCCTCCCGATCTCACATTCTAGCGGCTCCTTCCCACAGATTATAAAGGGGCTCGTGTAAAAATAGAAGCACTCTCTGGCCCTCGAGCCGATAGTCTGACCGCCTTGTCTCATCTTCTGTTTATCCCGCATGCTGCTCCAGTCGCCTCCTGGAAGGGCCCTCCTGGGGTCTGGAGTGGCTGCACTGCTGAGTCTGCTGTTTGCTTTTTAGTCATTTCTTACCTTCCCATAAGCCACCTCCTCCCACAGCTTCCTCTCAGGGAGGAAATACTGCACTTTGCTGGTTCTCCTCATTTTCAAGTCATCGTGTTTTATTGTGCCCTCATCCCCGGGGTCTTCTTCTCTCTACCCTCCTGAACTTTGGGGGGTCCTGAAGGCCCCATCTTCAGCCTTTCTCTTCTCACCTCCCTGGGGGGTTAGTATGACCCAAATGCTGAGGCTGCAACGCCTGTACCTCCAGCCTCACTTCCCTTCCAAGCTCAAGACTCTCAGCTGCTTCCCAGATGGCTCCACGTGGATGGTTCCCAGGAGACCCGGCGATGCGTCAAACCAGCCCCAGAATCCCACCTCTGGGGTGGAGGTGGGTGGTCCATTGCCTGACCCCACTCAAGGACCACCAACGGTATCAGTCAGGGTCTAGTAGTTTCCAGAATGAATTAAAAACAAAGAGGGAACACCCAGGTAACTGTGCTAGGGCTGAGTACACTGGATACTTTTCCTTCCATTCTTGAGATACTTGGTTAAGAAGAAGATGTTCTCACATGCCAACTCTTAATTATCTGGGACTCCAGGAGTGCCAAGTAGGGTAACAAGAAGTGGTAGACTGGGGACGGGGAGACGTCAGGGGCAGGGTTGTGGTGAGTCTGCAGCCACCGCCCTGTGGGATGCTGGGGAGACAGGACACCTGGGCCACAGCTCCGTGGGGCTTGGGGCCTCCAGGGCAGAAGAAGGAAGGAAGTGTCACAGCAGCAGCTGCAGCCTTTGCCCCAGACCCCCATCCTGTCTCTGTGCCTCCCCTTCCCCAACACACACCCCTCCCACCAAGTAAAGGTGCCAAAACCTTTAAGCTCCGCCCACAGCTGTGGTCACCAGGGAGAGCCCCAACAGCAGCTGGGTGCGTGCCACAGAGGAGTGACTGGCTTTGGTATTCTGCTCAGAAAGGCCATGGGCAGCTATATCAATAGATAGATATTCTCCTGAGGAAGTTTCTTCCCATGGCCTCTGCATGGGAGGCAGAGAACAAGGGAAACAGCTCTAGTCCTTTGGGGCTGCTGCTGCCTGGCTCCTGAGGACCAGAGCTGCTGTGGTAGCTCCTGGGAGGGAGCTGGGACAGTCAGTGTTCTGGGAGGACACAGCATGAGGCCTTGTTAAGCCAAAGACTGCCCTTTGCTGCTCCCACAGCTCCTCCCCCCTAGACGGGCCCAGGGTGGGGGTGGGGATGGTTGGGGTGGCCTGGAGCAGATTCCAATCGGAGAAGACCTGCTGGCTCTGCACCTGCACCTCTGCTCAGAAGGCGGCCTGCCACAGGCCTCTGTCCTCATAGGAGGGACTGGGCATCTCTTGCTTGGCGATGGGGCTGCAGTTCTGGCGCAGCAGGGGTAGCACTGCTGAGGTGGAAAGGTCCTGAGGAAGGCTGCTGAGCTCACAGGCAAGATGGGTTTCCTGCTTTCTCTGCATCTCACAAGTTACCCAAAGGCGCTGGACGGTGAGCACACCAGGCAGCTCCAGGGAGATGTGAGGATGGGACTGTGCATAGCCCCAGACTCCTTGGAGAGCCTTTCTTTCCCTCTCAGTGACTGCTCTGGAACCCTGGCCAGCTGCAGCATTCCAGCAGGGAGTAGAGAGGTGGAGGAGGCAGGGCACAGGTCTCAGATACAGCCTCAAACAAGCCCCATGTCTCTCCTCTGCCTCTTACGCCTGTTTCTCACTTCCCAACCGTGGCCCCAATAGCCGTTTGTTCCTTGAAGGCAGGAGAAGGGAGCTGGGCGGGAAGGGGGTGCCTTTTTGTGGTGAATGTGGCAGAGGCAGGGAGCTCTATAGAGTTAGATCCAGGGGAAAGGGCGTAGTGGAAACCACCGTGGCTGTGGAGTCTGACAAACTTAGGTTCAAATCGTGGCTCTAGGTTTTAGCTTCATCTATAAAATTGGATCATGCCATCTGCATTCATATATTTAATGAATGATGTGAGTACATTTAAATCCACCCTAACATGTGTCCTAGTGCTAGAAGTAAAGCAGTAAACAGAACAGAAAGTGTCTCCTCTTAGGATGTTTAAACAGTCACCAGATGGCCAAGGGGAGCACTTTGAAAGCGACTGTAGTGATATTCAGCAGCGAGAGATAGAGCGTTTTTTTCTAGGCTGAGTTCTTTGAACTTAATTGTCCGACCTTGTATTGTAATGGAAGTGAATGTGAAATATAATGTGTCAGGTGGTGGTAACACAGCGGAGAGCGCAGACAGAGTGACAGTGGATGTAGGCAGAGATGACTTTTATTTAAGGATGCTCAAGGAAGTTATTCTGGGTAGGTGATAATCTGAACAGAAACTGGAAGAAATGACATACCTTGTAGATATCCAGACACAGCCCAGAGCACTTTGAAAGGTGCTGGGTGAGAAAGTGCCCCCTGAATCCGAGGACCATGAGACACCCAGGCAACGGGCAAACACGTCTGTCTTCCCAAATGCAAACGCTGAAATCCTGGCTCCCAGGCTGATGGTGTTAGGAGGTGGGGCCTTCGGGAGGTGGCAGGAATGGGCTTGGCGTCCTTATGAAGGAGACCCTGGGGAGACCCCTTGTCCCTCCTGCCACGTGAGGGTACACGAAGCCTTCTGTGCACCCGAAGCAGGACCTCACCACACACCACATCTGCCAGCAGCTTGATCTTGGGCTTCCTGGCCTCTAGAACTATAAGAAATAAGTTTCTGTTGTTTATAAGCTGCCCAGTCTACGGTATTGTGTCATAAAAGCCCAAAAGACACCCTGTGAGGCTGGAGGAGCGGGAATGAGAGGAGGGAGTGGAGAAGTGGGCAGGAAGGTTGCATGTGTGTGCGTGTGAGCGTGTGCATGTGTATGCATGTAGTGGGTGGTCTGAGTATGCGGGCCTTGCAGACTCATTTCAAATGGGACGGAGAACCTTCAAAGTCCTTTACAGGAATGACATATATTTCAGGAGGATGATTTTGGCTGGCTTTGGGGCCCTGGGGAGCCCAGCTGGGACGTGCTGCGTCCTGAGTGTCAGGTGATGGCTGCTTCACTCTAAGACTTGCTGACGGGCAGGTGTGGGGTGTGTGAAGAGTGAGACCCAAAGAACACCTTCAAGGCTTTGTCCTCATGCAATTGGTGAAATGGAGTTGTCATGGGAGGATTTGGTGAGAGGAGGGGCTTCTGCTGTGGAGGGCGTTGAGATCGAGAGTCCGGCTTGGGGTATCTTTGTTGCACGTGTCCCTTAGACACCCAAGTGGGGCTGTTGAGTACTCGGGCAGCGGGATGTGAGCCTAAAGAGCCCGCCGCAGAGGCTGGAGCCTGGGTGTGCAGCTGAGAAACATCAGCCTGTAGGTGATTTTTACCATCTTGGGACTGCGTGAGATGGTCAAAGAGTGAGCGCAGGTAGAGAGGAGAAGAGGTCTGTGGAATATAACCACGTTTAGGAGGAAGCAGCAACAGTCTTGAAGGTGTGTGTAAGACAGGTGCAGCACCTGGGACAGAGTGGACGCCCAGTGAGAACAGCTGCCACTGCGGTGACCCCCACCTGTGTGGTTAGGGCACTGGAAAAATAGCCCTTCAGCAAAACAGCAAGTGTGCAAGAGGGCACAGCTCAGAATCTGCTCTGCTTTTCTCATCTCTTTCCTCTCTGGTTCCGCATTACTCAAGACCTCAGACTTCCATCAACTTAATAAAACACTAAAAAATTCTCAGTATGTTAAAACAGCCATAGCATAACTCAGTTCAAAATATTCACAAGAAGCAGAGGTCTTTGGCCCGTGGTCAGAGAGTGATCACTGAGTGAGGTTACAACAGCAAGAGTCGGGGGCTGGACTTGGTTCTCACCTTGTGGGAACCCACGGTGTGGCCTCAGGTAAGTCATTTCGTGTCTCCTGTCCTTGAGGACGGGGACAGAGCCATTCAGGTGGCCACGGAAACTTTGCCTTTGCTTCTGGCTTCCCCCTGAGCACGTGGCTCCCAGCCTCAGTTATCGACGTGAGTTTCCACGCTCCTGTTCTCCCTCTGAGATTCTAAGCTAGAATGGTTGCCCACTTAGCACCATGTAATGTGGGGAGAGAAGCTTCCTTTCAGGGTGTACCAGGTCTCGCATCCCACCCACCCCTGTAGGCACTCCAGGCCTGTGATCCCTTGGCCCACCAGAAGGCCAATTTCTGGAACTCCATGAGTTTATTTCCTTGCAAAATTGCCTTCCTTGGACTGCATTTAAAGAATGGTGCCCTTGGCTTTAATGAAACATCCTTGAAACCATCCTGCAAAGTTCACTGCCACGTTTGCAGATGAATCGCTATTGTAGACACTGTCCTAGCCTACTTTGGAAAAGTCATTTCCTGGTCTGTTTTGAGGAGTACAAGTCTGCAGGATAGTAAGAAAAATTTCATGACAGGGAAAGGTTAGAAAGTTTGGCGAGAAACAGATGTCTTCCCTGAAGGTTGTCTAAGAGGCTTCACTGCCAAAAAAAAATACTGTGGATCGTTAAAAAGTGGATAAACAGTGCAGCTTTTCCTGTCCCATCTCACTGGACATGAGTCCCACTTTGGGGGCATCTCTGGGGATTAGGGCTTTGCACACTGAACACAGGAGGCTCAGGATACCTCACACATAGTCAGCTCAGCACTGCGGTCTGGGCAGTGGGAAGGTGCAGATGGGGGGATGACACACACAGTTAGCAGAAGACTCATAGGTGCTTAGCACTACACGGGGGTCATTGGTACTTGGGGTCCCAGGAAGCTGTGTGGCATCTGGTCTGCCCTGGATACTAACTTCTGCTACTCGTGATAGCAGGGGTCCATGTTCAAATATATCACTCAGTGTCTGTCTAGAAAATAATTAGTGAAATATAAATATTTTTAAATATGACTGTTGGAAAAAGTGTATAGAGAAAAGTTTGTGATACTAAAGCTTCACGGTAGCTGTGGGGATGATGCCTTGTCACCAGAGCTTGCTACCTAGAAATAGCACTGGGAGACTCCGTCCTTCCTCCCTATGGAGAGAATTCCCCCCTTTCGCTTCCAAACACATACACCCATCAATCCCTAAATTTCAGTCTCTGAAGCTTTAAAATGCCCAGTAGGGAAAGCTTGCTATCCTCTTCACTAAGCAGGTGGACCACGGGTGTGAGTACAGACTTCATGCCCTGCAACTGACACAGAGCTAATAATTTCGAGGCTAATAGTTTTATTTTAAAGTGGGGAATGAAGTACGTTTCTCTCAGGGGTCCTCAAATTGCGGCCTGCGGGCCACATGAGGCAGAGTGATTGTATTTGTTCCCGTTTTGTTTTTCTACTTCAAAATAAAATATGTGCAGTGTGCATAGGAATTTGTTCATAGTTGGTTTTTTTTTTTTTTTTAACTATAGTCCGGCCCTCCAACAGTGACCTGGCCCCCCGTTTATAAAGTTTGAGATCAGTGGGTCTGACTGCCCGGAGGTCTGGGTTTAGCCCATGCTTAGGGCTGCACCTTTAGCCAGCAGGAACTATTGCCCTCACCACAAGACGAGACTGGCAGGCTGGGGTCACCCTGGGGAGCTTTCAGATGGGCCAGTGTCCATGTGGTGGGACTGAAGGGAACACTTAGCAAGTTTGCTGGCCCGGAATAATATCCAGACTACCTATAATTTTACCATTAGAGCTAAATCCCTTTGACTCTTGAAGATTCTTCTATATTCAAAAGGCCTTGGGGATGAGAAGTGACTGGCACAGGCTGCCCCTGCTATCAGCTAGGACTGTAGCCCAGGAGTGGAAATGAGGCCAATGGGCATGGGGAAAACAAGCCCGGGGTCCCTTGACACGTGTGCCTTGACACTAAAAGGTGAGGGTGGTTATTGAAGAAGAATCTCCAGGACTGTGGCCCCTGCTGGGCTGGGTGGTACAGAAGGGACCTGTAAGGGCTCTGCCTACTCCATGGCCTTGAGAGAAATGGGATGCACTGAGTGGGGCTTTTGTGTTGTGGTCTAAACCCACCCCACCAGCTCAAGGGAGGAAGAGATGGAGGGATGTGCTTTCACCCTGTGCAGAGCCCTGCCTCTAGGCCACGTCCCAGCAAGAGCTTTAGTCTGTAACATCAGAGGGGACATGAGAAATAGCTCCCCACACAGGTGACTATGGGCAGGTGAGATGGGTACATAGCAGGATTCTTCTGATGGAACAAGCACAACAGAGGCCAGTGTGCTCGTTAGGGCTCTCCAGAGGAACAGAAGCTATAAGAGAGATGTATACACATACATCTGATAACAGATATATGTAGCTATCACATATACATATAGATATGGGGAGAGTTATTATGAGAATTGGCTCACATAATTATGGAGGCTGAGAAATCCTACCATCTGCTGTCTACAAGCTGGAGAACCAGGAAAGCTGGTTCAATCTGAGTCCAAAGAAAACCTGGTTCTGAGAAGCAGAACTAGGGAAGCTGCTGGCACTGGTCCCCAACCAGTTCTGAGGGGCTGAGAGTGGGTGAGGAGTGTGCAGGTCTCCGGGTGTAGGTCCTGGGGTCTGGAGGTCCAGCGCCTGGGAATGCCACTGCGCCAGGCTGTCCCAACTCAAGAGGAAACAGCAGAGGTGCCTGTCCCCTGCCTTTTCCTTCAATGGGAGCCCCAAGGGGGCTTCAGTGGTGGGAAACCTGTGGCCTTAAGGGCACAAATGTCCCTCCAGATCACTCAGTGCAGTCCCTCAACTGAATCTGAACTTCACAGAATAAATTCCTTTATTGAAAGGATTAGATTCAGTCAAAAAGCCACTCAGAGATCTCGCAGGCCACATGGGCCCATGCAACTCAAGGAACTGGACCTTCCTTCCTCATTCTACTGATTCTGCTGCTAGTCTCTTTTGGAAAGACCCTCACAGACACACCAAGAAATAATGTCTGACCAGCTATCTGGGCCTCCCGTAGCCCAGTCAGGTTGACACATAAAATTAACCCTGACACCGGGCAGGGAGAGTCCCCTTGTGGGGTCCAGCTAGCTCCCTGTGTGGAAGCAGACACAGCCATGAGGAGCCGGAGGTGAAGCTCCGCTTGGCAGCAGCCCGTGGGCTCCTCACAGCTCAGGCATCTCTGAGCCTCGGGGCTGTGCTCTCTCTGCAGAGGGAGACAGCTGTGGCCCATGTGGAGGGAGCACAGGGAGGAGCTGGTAGGAGGTGACTGCTGGTAGCAGATGCTTGATGGTGGCTCTGGGGGGTGAGAAGCTGTTGTGGGTTCTGCGTGGAGAACCTGGAGGGGTGTACATGGCTGGGGGGGCAAGAGTGGTGACTGCTCAGACCGCCTCGCTGGGGGTGGCTGCTGGGTGCTGCGGCCTCTAGGGTAGCATTTAGCAGGGCAGTAAAGGAAATCCCCCTTTTCGCATTTCCTTGGAGACTCTTTCTGGGGAAACAAATGTTTGCATGAAGGGGATGTAGATGGGGTCCAGGAGATTTCCAAACTCGGCGGCACTGGGTGTTCACACAGCTGGCTTTGTATTGATTGGAGCGTTCTCGGGGAAGCATCCTGGAGAGCAAGTGACCCTGCAAGGCCACCTGAGGCCACTGGGGACAGTGTTCAGCCACTATGAAAGGATCCAGGAGTGGGGAGTGGGTGCACCTGAGCTGTCAAGTTGACTGGGCTTATTCCTCAGTGGGGAGCTACTGGCAGTTGGTGGGGGTGGTCATGGGCCAGAACCCAAGCACCCCATCTTTTTATGCCCACACCTTGAGATATCTTCTTCTGTGCAGGGACCACAGGATTTCATGCTCAGCAAATGCACAGTCACTGCTCACAGAACAGGTTGCTCAATGCGGCAGAAAAGGACCCGCTTGGGAAGTGGGGGAGAAAGGGGCCAGCACACACCTTCCTCTGTCTTTGCGGTTCTGTCCGGAGCTGTGCCCAAGTCAGCTGACATTGGCTTCACATTATCTGAAGGGCGAGCTGAGTGGCCCTAATCAACCCAGGATCCTGAAATATTTAGCAGCCCTAACGTTTGTGTGAGAAGAGAGCAAAACCTCTTTCCAATGGGAAGTTCAATTATTTAGCAAGGCTGGCGCTCTCCGGTTGTCTGGAAAGGCAAGAGCACACTGGGGTGAGGGGCCGTGCTTGCTGCTCATGGGTTTGGAGGCACGAATCCTGCCCTTGGGACTGGCCACCCAGCCTGCCATCTGCTCTGCTCCGTGGGTACACGGAGTTCCCTCCCAGGGCACTGACGTGCTTTCCCCAACAAAACTCTTAACGAAAGTGTGACAATAGCCTATTTCTTCCAACAGAACGTATTTCTGATTTATTGTAAGGTTTGATTTGAGGCAGGCACCTGTTGCAAGCACCCCCTTCAGCTCCTGTTGGGGTCTGGCACCAGTTCTGTGAATCAAAGTTGGTTTTTGTTCAACAGAACTTGTCATCACCTGTGTGGGTGATGTGTACACAGGTGTACACTCATTGAATCTTTATGCTTCTCTGGGAAGTGTGGTTTTCAGCAGCACCCAGCTGGGGAGACAGATATTTCATTATTCCGAGAGACCTGGAGGGCAGCTGTCACACAGTGTTATCCCAGCTGCCCACAGCCAGCGCAGAGTAGTACAGTGGAGAGCCCTCCGTCGAGCACAGTGACAGTGGGGACCGGTGGAGAACCCCTCTGCCCTGTCCACGGCTCCTGAGGGAAGAACTTCTACAACGACGAGCTCCAGCAGCAGTTTAACTGTGGTGGCAATGTGGTCTGGTTCATGCATGTCTTCAAGGAGCATTTATCCTGGTACGTGCCAGGCATTTAAGGGAAGAGAGAAATGTCTTCAAAGAGCTGCAGTTGAATGAAGGAAACAGCTGCATCGATTGTTGCTCCCAAATGACACAAAAAGTGCTAGAAAAGAATCGCTTTGTTCATTCATTCATTCACCCATAATGACCACAAAGGGTCGAAGCTGACCTAGGTACTGGGCACCCCACACTTGGCTCACTGACGTTCAAGCCAGAGCAAACTCCTCACCAACCGGGAGAGGCACAGCCAGGGTGAGTGCTGAGGGCTGCAGAAAGATGGGATTCCAACCACCCAGCCCAGTCTCATGGTGGCTGCATGCTCTGTATTTATTCCTCCAGGGGGTGCCTCTGTGTCCTTTCTGGGGGAATTGCTCTCTGTCCAGAAGTCTGAAGACCACCAGGCCACCCTTTTGTGCCACAATGCCCAGAGGGCATCTGCACCACTGAGGGCTGTCTGCCTGCACATGTGCTGCGCTCTCACACCCAGTCCTGGGAGGAGCTGTGCTCCCTGCAGCCCGGCCTGACTCAGTCCTGAGTGAAGGCAGGAGGAAGGTCAAGCTCATGAGACATCACACACGGCAGGGTTATTTAGCCAGAAAGTTCCAGTCTTGGCTCCTAGGGACCTGAGGACACCCACAGAGGGGTTGTGATTAGCTGGAGTACATGTGCCCCCAGACCCAGGGTTAGGTTCCCCCTGGAGATGACATTTGCTAAATATCAAGGCGCAACCATGGTTCGTGGAGGGAGGACGTGGTCTTATCACAAACAGAACCACACTCCATGCAGAAATGATCCTTGGGGCCTCCCTGCGGTCCTGCATACCAGCATCTCCAAAAACATGATGAATTGACAGGGGATGGGGTGGGGTAGAGGGGGTGGGGAGGGGACGAGTCACCCACGGAAGAGCAGAAACTTTCTCCCAACAAACATGAAAAGCTGTTCAGCACCACTAGCCAGCAAGGGAAAGCAAGTTTAAATCTGCACATTTTTGGCTCATCTAATGGGTAGAAAGTTGTTTTTTTTTTTTAAGTGCTGCTGAGGAATGTGGGGAAATGCAGGGTTGCTAGTGGGGACGTAAATTGGTGTAAACTTTCTGAAGGGCAATTTGGCAATTTGTGTATGAACAGTCTTGAAATGTTTAGACACTTGGAGCCATTAATTTAATTTTAGGACTTTATCTTAGGTGATAATCAAATTTATGCACAAGATTTATATTCAGGAGTATTTTATCTCAGCCATTAATATAATAGAAAAAATATTAGCAGCTACCTAAAGGTCTTGCATGGAGTGTTGTTTAAATAATTGATGGCATGACTCAAGAATGGAAAACACTTTATTTGTTAAAATTGCTTTCTCAAAGAATATTTAATGAAGGCATAAAATAATGAAAAAGCAGGGTCCCAAATGCTAGATGGAATATTTAGATTTTGGGAAAAAAATTGATAACCCAAGTATAGAAAAAGTACAATGACAGCAAGGATATGCTTGTGGGGTGTTCCCCCCCCCTTATATATTTCTTCTTTTCTTTTTTTTGCCAACTTTTTTTTTTTTTTAATTAAATCATAGCTGTGTACATTAATGCGATCATGGGGCACCCTACACTGTTTGACACATTTTCATCACACTGGTTAACGTAGCCTTCCTGGCATTTTCTTAGTTATTATGTTAAGACATTTATATTCTACATTTACTAAGTTTCACATGTACCCTTATAAGATGCACCGCAGGTGTAATCCCACCAATCACCCTCCCTCCGCCCATCCTCCCCCCTCCCTCCCCTCCCTCTCCCCCTTTCCCCTATTCTTAGGCTATAACAGTCAGCCATCTTGTCTCCACCCCTTTTTTCATAGCTAATGTTTATAATGAAGAATCACGGTTCCTCTCTGAGCCTCAGTTTGCTACTCTGTAAAATGGGTGCATCACACGGGTATCACATGACAGTGGGCAGATGGAGTGCAGTGCCTCGCTGACACCTGCACAGTATCCAGCGCAGTGTAGTTAGTGGCCAGGGAAGGGTTCTGATAGCACTGTCTGCAGCTGCCAAAGAGACACACGGAGCCCAGACATTGATCCATAACAATCACTGAAGCTGTTCCTCCAACCCCACATTTTATCAAGACAACAAAGGGATTAATTGAAACAAAGTCTAAGTTGTTTTTCCTGTTTTTTTTTTTTTTTTTTACTGAAGCTATAATATTTACCATCTGTCCTTCCCCCTGAGGATAGATGGATGTTCAGTTTTTTACATGGGATGGATCATCTCCATTCTTGCCCAGTTTAGAGATTTCCTCATTCAAAATTCAGGTTCTGTTGGTCACCGTTCTACTTATCTCTGTAGTTGGAATAGCTCAAGGCTCTGTTTTTAGTCGCATTACCTACAGTGACATTGACATATTGGTTTTCCCTTAATTCTCTCTGAAAAATGCCTGCTTCTTGCCTCTGCTGGGTTTCCGTTTTCTAGGTCTGCTCTTTTTCCTCTTTCTTAGGTCTCTCTGTTTTTACCTTCTTTGCTGCCAAAGGGGCTGAGATTTACATTCTGAACATTTAGGTCGGAAATATAACTTCTAGTTGGAGTGAGAGTTTAAAGAGAGACACCCCATGTAAAAATAAAAACTGGGAAAAATACATGGCCTTTGAGACGCTATTAATTACCTTGTCTGGCTGACCCAGCCTAGAATTTTATTAGTTAACTAATTCACACCTGTCAACCAAGAAGCCTCAGCTAATAGGATCATTTTGGAGCTCTGAACGAGTGCCCAGAACAGGTGGGAAGGCTGGGGTAACTGGCACTCTGTCCCTTTTATGTACAACCACGAGGGTGTCTTCTTTGCCAAATGACACATTTCCAGCCCATCCAACTCTCTGAGAGGAAAAAGCACTTTCACCTGCCAAAGCGATTACAAGAGAGTGGTGCCTACAGAAGAAGAGGGCTGTAGTGGGAGGTATTTTCTTCCCTGTCATGAGTTATGAGCCCCTGAGTTTAGAAGACATGCAGTCTCATGAAAACGTCCTGCAACTGACATGATGAACAGCTCATGGGTAGAATGGCTGGCTGGGGTCTCTGCCACTGACCACCAACTGTGAGAAAGTCCTGGTTGGACAGGCCACCCCGTTTATCCTGCCTTGGGAGAGAGGCAAGCGCAGGCAGAAGGCACCATTGGGTTGCACAATTCTTTCTTGACCCCTAAGCCCCTGATTCAGAGGGAGCTACAAACAGTGGGCTTATGAGCTGAGGCATTTTCCTGCTTCCAGGAAGCTCTGGTCAGGGGCCAGCTCATGCTCCAAGGTAACATTCTAGAGAAGTGTTTTTCACCTTTTTTTATTTCACGACACCCTCGAGCCTATAGTTAAACTTCTGTGGCATGCTTAAATTACATTGATTAAAAAAAAAAAAAAAGAGTAAAAAAAGAATATACTTATTGTGCTTTGAATTTGTTGTGAAAATAATTCAATTAATGATCTTTAAAAATGTTCCTGGCACACGGGTTGCAAATCACTATTCTAGACTTTGATTGTGCCCCTTTCTCTGAGGTGACTCTGACTCTGCTTGTCTCTAAACCAGGGATGACACCCCCAGCTTCTCGCCTCCCTCCCAGGGATGCCGCCAAGGCTCTGGCAGCTAATGGGAATAGAGAGCTTTGGCAATCAGTGGTGCCCACGGCTGACACTGTTACCCCTGGAATATGTTTCTGCTCTTCTTAATTCGTTTGAGAAAAAACACTCAGCTCCTCTTTGATGCCATCTGCTCAGGAGGTGTTCACTTGTGAAAGGATTTACAGAGATTTTATTTTTATAAATGATGTGTATTTTCTTCTGTTTATCAGATAACTTATTCTCAATGTAGAGATTTCAGAAAATACAAAAAAAGACAACAAATTTTGCTCAGGATCCCATTGCACAAAGGTAACTAGTTTTGGGCGTATTTTGGTGAGTTTGCCTTTTTTGCTAGCTGGATAGCTAAGGAAGATAAAATCTGCTGGCAGAGCTCTTCCAGGAGAAGGAGCTTGCTTGTTTCCGAACTCACAAACTGGTGCTGCCTGGGTCCCTGGCCCTGACACTGGCTTGATTTCTTAGGTACAGAGTAAAGCTGGAGTTGAGTTCATGGGTGTTTCAAGGTCCCTGATTTCAAGACTGAAGAATGACTCCCTGCCCCAGGGAAATGTTACTAAATATCAGGAAGTGCCCTGACATTTCAAACACAGCTGACTGCTGTAGCCCCCTGGTAGTGGCTTAGTAGCTTCACAGCTGATCTCCAAGATGCAACCTCAGGGCCATTAAATGCTAATTGAGCCAAAAAGCTTTCCCTCAATGCTGTACAGACTTCCATACAGTAAAGATGTCCTCCCCCGTCAGGAGCGGTGTTCTGGGGAGTTCCTCTTTTACTTCATCGTCTGTTTCTCTTTCCCTTCCTGACATGGAGTGATTCCTATCAAAAAACACTTTCCTCTTTTTAAGCAGGACGCCCATTCCATGTGGCTGCTGTGTAGTTCTTTTCCTGTGGTCTGGAAGAAAGATCCTCTGTGAAGCTCTCCATTTCTATATATTCTCCCCATCCCAATCCTCTCTCTCTCTCTTTTTTATTGTTAAATCATAGCTGTGTACATTAGTGCAATCAAGGGGTACAATGTGCTGGTTTCATATACAATCTGAAATATTCTCATCAAACTGTTCAACGTAGCCTTCATGGCATTTTCTTAGTTGTTGTATGTAGACATTTGTATTCTGCATTTAGTAGGTTTCACCTGTGCCCATTCTAAGATGCAGTGTAGGTGTGGCCCCACCCATTACCCTCTCTCCACCCTAACCTCCCCCCCTTCCCCTTCCTTGGCCCTTTCCCCATATTCTTGT
>CAUYPK010058717.1:0-14037 GCA_963574355.1 Loris lydekkerianus | reverse complement strand
GATCCCATTGCAGGCTGGGCAAGGGATTTGAAGAGAAACTTCTCTGAAGAAGACAGGCGCACGGCCTTCAGACATATGAAAAAATGCTCATCATCTTTAGTCATCAGAGAAATGCAAATCAAAACTACTTTGAGATATCATCTAACTCCAGTGAGACTAGCCTATATCACAAAATCTCAAGACCAGAGATGTTGGCGTGGATGTGGAGAAAAGGGAACACTTTTGCATTGTTGGTGGGAATGCAAATTATTACATTCCATTTGGAAAGATATATGGAGAACACTTAGAGATCTAAAAATAGATCTTCCATTCAATCCTGTAATTCCTCTACTTGGCATATACCCAGAAGACTAAAAATCACATCATAACAAAGATATTTGTACCAGAATGTTTATTGCAGCCCTATTCATAATTGCTAAGTCATGGAAAAAGCCCAAGTGCCCATCGATCCACGAATGGATTAATAAATTGTGGTATATGTATGTACACCATGGAATATTATGCAGTCTTAAAGAAAGATGGAGACTTTACTTCTTTTATGTTTACATGAATGGAGCTGCAAAATATTCTTCTTAGTAAAGTATCTCAAGAATGGAAGAAAAAGTACCCAATGTACTCAGCCCTACTATGAAACTAATTTAGGGCTTTCCTATGAAAGCTATAACCTAGTTACAACCTAAGAATAGGGGAAGGGAGAAAGGTAGGGGAGGGAGGGGGGAGGTCAGCAGAAGGAGGGAGGTAGGTGGGATTACAGCTGCGGTGCATCTTACAAGGGTATATGTGAAACTTAGTAAATTAGAATGTAAATGTCTTAGCACAATAACTAAAAAAATGCCAGGAAGGCTATGTCAGTCAGTGTGATGAAAATGTGTCAAGCAGTTTATGAAGCTAGTGTATGATGCCCCAAGAGCATATCAATGTACACAGCTATGATTTAATAAAAAAAAATTAAAAAAAAAAAAGGTTATACAACTATGTGCATCCTTGACCTTAACAATAATTATTAAAGAGACAATACAGCAAATTAGAATATGTTACAAATTTTTAGTTTATTCTTAGGCTTAATTACTTAAATCAACAATCTGGCACATAGCTGCTCAAACAAATATATACACAATCTATACTATTATTCAGCCCACATTTGTCCAGTAAGGGCACAAAGCCCCTTTATTCAGCCCACATTTGTCTATAAGGCACAAAGGAGCAGCAGAAGCCTTTTTAAAATCAAGATCTATAATTGTATATTACTTATGTCACATATATGCACATGCTCCTCTCAAACCAACAAAATCTACTGATAATCTTCTATACATTACCAATTCTCTCCACTCAAACATCATTAAATCCTCTATTCTGCCTACACATATAATTTGTTATATATTGCTAGTGCTCTTAACTGTGTCAGAAATAATTCTCTTTTCTAAAATAGTAATCAAGTATATTACCTCCTGTATATCACATTCACTAGATACAACTAACTATATGATAATGTTTACTCTTTGTGAGTTAGCCATAAACAGGAAAATGCTGACTCACCAACTGGAGCATCTATGGATAGCCAGATAAGTCACAATCACCTAATCTCCTGTCACGTACTACTCCAACCCGCCAGACTCATTGACTGTTACTTGCAAGCTGCTTCAGGGGTGGGGACTGCCTATCCTACATTACCACTACTGCCAGCATGCTGCCAAATAAAAAATACCAAGATTGAAGTAGTCCTCTGTTACTGGGTCAATGCTTATCACTAGGGCAGTCATTCTTTTACTGATTTTGTCCCTTTCCTTCAATTTCAAGAAGATTTTGGGTTCTTTGCTCTCTAACTTTCATAATATATTTGCTCTACTCTGAAACATTTCTGTGTTTCTAGTTCTAAACTACTTATCTGGCTTTTGACTTTCTGCTTCTGTTGACCCTTGTATTTTAATGGGTGCCATAAATAATTACCAAAATGAATATAATTCAATCTTAGCCCTGGCCGCCAATATCTGAAGGCCTAAGCCTTCTGACTCTGCCAAATCTGGACACGAATTTTAGAGTCCTTCTGTTTCTGGTAATACATGTATAAAGGTCTAACTTTTCAGAAAAATCCTTCGTAATAAAGAAAGCTTAAAATGCTAGAGGTGGGAATACAAACAGAGCCCCTTTAGCCAAGGGAAATATGTTCCAAGACCACCAGTGGATACCAAAGTCTATGTATACTATATTTTTTTCCTGTACATACCTATCAATGATAAAGTTTAATTTATAAATTAGGAACAGTGAGAGATTAACAACAATAATAAAACAGAATGATTATAATATACTATAAAAAGTTATGTGAATGTGATCTCTCCCTCAAAATATCTTATTGTATGTAATATTTTCAGACTATAGTTGACCACATATAACTGAAACTGAGGAGAGCAAAAACCTACACATAAAGGAGGACTACTGTATACACATGCATATATAAATATGCACATATGTGTCCATGTATAAGCGTGTTTTAAAAAAGTATTGGTGTGGGAGACACCTGTGGCTCAGTGAGTAGGGCACCAGCCCCATATACTGAGGGTGGTGGGTTCAAACCTGGCCCTGGTTAAATTGCAACAACAACAAAAAATAGCTGGGCGTTGTGGCAGGTGCCTACTACTCAGTCCCAGCTACTCAGGAGTCGGAGGAAAGCAAATCACCTAAGCCTAAGAGCTGGAGGTTGCTGTGAGCTGTGATGCCACAGCCCTCTACCAAGGGCGACAAAGTGAGACTCTGTCTCTAGAAAAAAGAAAAAAAAAATTCGTGTAATTAATCAAGATAACAGAATAAAAGAGAAAATATATTTTCATTTCAATTGATAACAGAAGAAAATATCTGATTATATTCACTCATTAATCTTCATAGAAAACTCTTAGTACACTAGAAAAAGAAGTGCATTTTCTTAACCAGGTAAAGAAAAACTAGTAAAATCTACAACAAACATCAGATTCTCTGGTTTTCACCTTGTTGATTCCTTTAAAAAATGGGACAAGGCAATCACAATAAGGCAAGAAAAAGAAATAAAAGCTGAAAAGAAAGAAAAGTATCATTATTTGCTATTTAAACAGTTTGTCTACAGATAAAACATCAAAGAATCTACAATTATAAGCAATAACAAAATAGTTTAACGTGGCTGCTGACTATAAGATTAGCATAAAACCATTAAGCATACCTGTATATACTACCAAATAGTTTAGAAAAATGCCCTCTTACCAAAGGTAACAATTGTTAATAGCTACAACACAAGCCATCTAGATATACAAATAAATAATCTTGCAAAAGGTACGCCAAAATCTTTAAGTAGAAAAATTTTAAACTTTACGGGAAAACATTAAAGATCTAAAAAGACAGAGAAATAGCTTATTCAGGAATAGGCAGGTTAAATAATGCATAGTTGTCAATCTGCCCGAAATTCAATGAAATTTCTATAAAAATCTAAACAGGTTTTTTCAGGGAACTTGACAAACTAATTTTAAAATGTATATGAAAAAGCAAAGAACCAAAAATAACCCGGACAATTCCCCAAAAAGGAAAAGCAATGTGACAGTGGTGCAAACAGACCAATAAAGCAGAATAGATCACTCAGAAATGGATTCCCACATACAAGAACACTTTATAACTAATTTTTGGATTATTAATCATTGAAAAACAATAATGGATTAATCAATAAGTGATACTCAGATAACTGATCAGGCATATTACCACCACCAAATTTTAAAATAATAATAATTCAAAATATACTAAGAATTTAAATATGAACAGTGAAACTTGAATCATTTAAGAAAAAATATAAGAGAATATACTTAGTTTCCTGGAAATAAAAAGATTTCTTCAGGACACAAAACCATATATCATATAGGAAAATAATGATACATTCAATTACATTAAAATTAAGAATATCTGTTCATCAAAAGAAAAAATGAAATGGTATGCCTGTAGCTGGGTGACAATGTATGTTAAACATATAAAATCAAAGGGTAATATGTAGAATACAGAATTACTGTGAATCAAGAAAAAAACCAAATGACTCAATGATAAAATGTGCAAAAAACAGAACCAAACAAAAAGAACCATGAACATGCATTTTATATAAGTAAATACATAAGAAGCTCTTAATCACACAAAAAGAATTTACTTTCACTAGTAATCACAGAAATATAAGATAAAACCACAACAAGATACTATTCTAGCCATACAGTACCAAGTGTCAACAAGAATGGAGCGCAATGGGAACTCTTATATAGTAGTGGTGGAAGAAAGAGTCAATTGGCACGGGTACTTTGAAAGACAGTTTTGCATTTCCTAGTAAAACTGAAGGAACATTTAATCTATTATCCAGTTCTCCACTCCTAAGTAAATATCCTTGTGAAACTCCTGCACATGAGTACCAGGAATGTGTATGAGAATGTAAGTAAAAAGGCAAAAAAGTCAAATGAGCCATAAATTCATCAATAGTAGAAAGTATAGATAAACTGTGATATTACAACTTAAATGGCTGCTATATTTCAGGGAAAAATGAATGAACCACAGATAAAAGAATGAACATGGCTAAATCTCAAACCCAATATACAGCAAAATTAAAAAAAATTCTGAATTAAAAAATGTTAGTGGGAGTCTATATAAACAAAGTTCAAAACAGACAAAAGGAAACTTTAAATCATTTATTAGTATATACAAATGTGGTAAAACTACAAAGAAATACAAAGGAATGAGAAAAACAAAATTCTTGGTAGTAGTTATTCCCTGAAGTCAAGGAAATAACTCATGAAGATTCTCTTTGAAGGAGGCCTCAAAGTACCTGTAATGTTCTAATTTATACTGGGTTGGGGAGTTCATGGTACTTAATTATTCTTTAAAATGTGTGGGTACATGTTGCACCTTTTTGTATATATGATACACTTCATGATACAAATAAAAAAGCAAGGAATTTTGAGATGGAATATATAAGAATTACAAAACCAGCAGTAGCTATTTTGAGGAAATCAAATTACGTCTAATATTTACCCAGTGTGAAAATACACCAAGTTATTTAGTCTATTAAAAACCTAAGAGATATAGAAACTGGTTCATTTATTCAACTTAAGTTTAATTTGGAGAACTGTCCTCAATAGTTGAATAACAATTCAAGAGTTCAAAATAGAATCCATTCCAGCCATGCAGGGAGCAGCACTGATTTTTTTTTTTTTTTTTTAACTTGGCTGCAGAACATTATTAATAACATTTAAGCACTTTTTTTTCTTTTTTTTTTTTTTTATTAAATCATAGCTGCGTACATTGATATGACATTTAAGCACTTTGAATAAAATTACCTAATTATGTAATATCTACAAAACTAAATTTGCCCTTTCATCAAAATATTACTAACTTCTCAAAGAAATCATACATTTTATGACAGTGAATTTAAAATTCAAGCTTACCTGTCATTCCATGACTTCTCATTCTTCCCATCTTGTATTCTGCTTTCAGAGATGGTAAAAGTGCTGCTCCAATGGCTATCCCATCTAACATGGCACTGAATTTAAGAACAATAGGCTTCTTTTCTAAGCCTTCTGGTAGCTGAGGAAATTCATTTGTTTCAATAGGAGTTTGATTAACGCTTGTTGGAGTTTTTTCAGAAGGTAGTGGGGTTGCAATATCTTCTTTTGCAGGCTGAGGGCTATAAAGGAAAAAGTAATTTAAAATAAACACATTAAAAGCTACAATTTATTGTATAAAATTATTTGATTTTGGGGCATGATGGCTCTCACGCCTGTAATCCTAGCACTCTGGGAGGCCAAGGCAGGTGGATTACTTGAGCTCAGGAATTCAAGACCAGCGTGAGCCACATTGAGACTCTGTCTCTAAAAATAGCCAGGCATTACAGCAGGCATCTGTAGTCCCAGCTACTTGAGAGGCTGAGGCAAGAGGATGACTTGAGCCCAAGAGTTTGAGGTTTCTGTTCTACTCAGGGTGACAATGTGAGACTCTGTCTCAAAATTTAAAAAAAAAAAAAAAAATATATATTGGATTTCGGAGTGAAAAGCAGCAAATATACACTGTGAACAGATGGTTTCTTTCCAACATAAGATCATAATAAGACTTCCTAAAAATAGCCCTTGAACCATGATGAACTAGAAAAAGTAGACAAGAAGCAGCAGTAAGAATATAAACTCCTGGTGTTATACTACCAAGGAAATTCATATCATTAACATGGAACTAGGATTTAAAGTCAGAATTTTCTGATTCCAACCTATAAGACTTAACCATTATGCACTTTACTGTTGACTGTAATAATCTTAATACTACTACTGTTACTACTGTTAAGAATATTGACAACACCAACAATAAAAATAGCTATTGAAGTAGCAGTTATTATTATTAGTGCTTTGTGTATTTTATCTTATTTATCTCATAAAACCCTTTAAGCAGGTACTATTTATCTCCACTTTGTTAAAGGAAGCATAGCTAGAACGTGGTGAAACTAGGATTTGAATTCAGTCAGTCTAACTCCAGAGTCTGATTTTTTTTAACTACCAACAATAGGAAATTTTTCTTAGAGAATTTTAAAACTAAGATCATGTACACATTCTAGATTCCATATTCCATTTATAACATATTTAAATTTTTACTACTTAGGTCTTCAGTTATGATTTAATATTGTATTAAAATTAAAGCTCTACATAGAGGTGGAAAAAATCACTGCTTTAGGACACAATGAAAAGACATAACTAATGTTTTCCCATTTCATAGGATGGGAAAAAGAAAACATAATAAGGCAAATTTTTTACCCTTACATATATTTTTATTAGGTATAGCTTTTGGAGACCAAGAATAAGGCTCCGAATAATGCAGACACATGAACAAAGATTACAGACATAGAGAATAAATGTTAATGTGCAAAGGTCTGGTTTACTGCCCTTTAAAATATTTATGTGGCATGGTCAAATGCTGTCATGAATCATGTACTATAATGTTATTATAAAGGACAGCACAAGACCACACAGGGGACATAAATGACTACTATTTCTTAAACGTTTATAGTCATAACAAATTACAGTGAATTCAGAGTAAACAAAGATTGATACAGTCCTACAAATCATCAATTTGCTTTTTATTATTATCTCTTACGATACAAATCTCTAGGATCTCTTAAGCTTTGTTTATATAATACAGAACACTGAAAATTGCATTTATGACATAGTACTTTAATCATACCCAATGTGATTCTCCCATGATAATGTTTGGGTACTCTCTATCTGTCCCACTATCCATAATGGTCAATTCTCAGAACTACCCCTTCATCTTCCTCTAAACTTTTGCTAACACAAAAGAATCCACTGAGGTATCATATGGATTCACAGAATGTGAACAAATAAAATAACTTACGCTGTAGAAGGTTGTCTGATGAGGTCTGAGATTTGTTTAGACAACTGGTGAGAACTTCGAACCATCATGCTGTGTAAGGTGGCAGGATGCTGAGGAATGTTGATACTGATAGCCCCTACTTTAAACACAGCAGCATTGTTTGTCTTCAACCCTCTCTGGGCACTATAAAGGGCTTGAGATTTGGCAATACTACATTTCACTACAGTTCTATCAACAGAAAAGGAACATCATTAAAATATAGCCAAATAAAAAGAAATTTTGTGAAAGTATTGAGAGCAATATAAATATTTTTAAATAATTTAAAGTTTAAGGAACTAAAATAACTTAAGATTTTTCATGTGTTTAAATCATATGCTGAAGGGATATTGTTTTCTAACAATAGTAAAATACATTTTACTGGATATTATTCCATGTCTTTAATAGAATTTATAGAAGAAAATATGTGCTCACATGTAAGTAAAAGCATGAATACGAACACATTACATATATATTACATATGCACACGAAATCCTACTTTGATTATTTTTTTTTTGTGCCTATTTAGAATTTTTCTTTTCTAACTTATTTTAGGGATCCATAAACCACCAAAATAGGTAGACACTTAATCTGAAAGGAAAAAAAATTTTCATTGTATTCCTTAAAATCTACGCAAAAAAACCCAAGAAATTATATTAACAATCATCCAGTATGTTCAAAAAATTGATAGGCAAGAATCAATAAAGTAACTTGCATGTTCTACTTTTTATTTTCAGTTTATATTTTCAATGAGTGGCAAAGAAATAACAGAGTCTGAGCAAGGCCACTATTTATAATTAAGAATTAGTACATTTTACTAGTATACACATAAAGCAAAGATACTATTTTTCTTCCTTTCTCTTTCCAATGCCCGAATAGTACCTAGAAGATAACAGGTACTCACCAAATATTTTGGAAATAAAAAAAGCAGAAAGAAGTAAAGCAGAACAATGACTCTCAACACTGCAACTGTGGAGTTCCACAGATAATATACAATAGGACATGTATGTAGACGCCATGATACAACAGTCTTTGACATGTAAAATGGAAAGGTAATAAACTGCACCATTGAATACTCACATAGTAAAAGGAAAGCTTTTAATATAAATGTTATCCTTCATAGGGACAAAAGATTCTCAACAAGTAGCTTTGGCACAATATATAAAAAGCAAATTTCATATTAACTACAGGTTAGTTTACATATGTTAATCTATGATTTGGCTATGGAATATTCACCAAAATTTATTTATTGTCTCAATGATATAAAGAATCAATTCATCATACTTAACTTCTTTTAGAATATGCCTTGAGAGGCATAACAGTACTCTATCAGAGGTCTTTATTATTTATTGACAGTGAAATCAAGATCATACACAAAATTCAAAAATGACTAGTAGAGAACTATACTCCTTTCTTCTACAAGATATTTTTTTCAGAGCTGATCACTAACGGGGAAAGGGGTAGAAGATAGTCTATGGAACTGATCTAGTCAGCAGAAGGGCAGGCTCTGGAATCCCAATTATTTGCTGAATTTTGAATCTTTTCTAACATTATAATAATTAAAATCACCGTTTACCAACAATGATATTTTGATTTTAGTTTTAACATGAGCCACAACATACCCAGATGGTGCTGAAATGCAAATGGCTTCTAGTTTTCAATAGCATCCATTACTGAATGGAACGAAACACACATTTAGAAAAAAATCTATCTTGCTACCACGGCAGTCCAGAAATTCCACACTTATTTTACTGTTTACCATGTAGAGATCTGCCTAAATATTACTTTTGATTATATAAACACATATGCAACACTGGATTCTCAATTATATAATAAAAGTTGGAATGGACAATTAATAGGGCTGATAACTTCTCTACTGTGCTATCTCCAGTGGACATTTTGATATTAAGGACTTTGAGGGCTCTGTATTGCCCAGCTTAAGAGAGTCCCATTCACATTGTCATCTATGTAAATAATGCCTACTTTCAACAGCAGCATTGTTTCTCTTCAACCCTGTCTGGGGATTATAGAGGGCTTGGGATTTGGTAATACTACATTTCACTACAGTTCTACTAATAGAAAAGGAGGATAATTAAAATGTAGCCAAATAAAAGGAAATTTAGCAAAAGCATTGAGAGCAATGTATATGTGTTGGACAACATGATGGTCCTACACTGATGAAACTAAACCAGAACTGTAGATCTGTCAATAAAGCAATAAACAGTCCCCATCTTAAAAATAGAATTAATAAGGTTGAGATGTGCAGATGCTTTCTTCTTAGTGTTATAATACTTACTTTTGCAATTAGTGAGGATTCATTAGCAAAGTTAAATTTTTTTATCTTTATGTTATCATATCAAAAATTAATGAACATTTGTGATCACAGAAACTGTAATAGAAACATGTCTAAAAAAGCAAAAGCAACACAGAACTACAGGTTTTTACCTGTCAAAAACAACAAAACAAGGTATGAATTACCAAATGTTAGCCCTACCTGTCTTTTCCTTGAATACCAGTAAGCTTCAATCTATAAAAAGTCTATATTAAAACTATAAAACAAAAACTACATACATTTACAGAAATGAAGATAACTTACATATATATCTAAAACTACTAAATACTATGTTAATCACAAAGCCAAGAAAAAGAATGACATACAGAAACTCTTGTTTGGCTGTACTTGTAGGAGATGTAGGAAAATCCTCCAGTCTACAGATGAAGAATCAAGAGAAAGCAAGAAGACAAAAAGGAAGCAAATAAACATTCATGCACAAATTAGTTATAACATGACAAATCATCTGGAAGTCTTTTCTCATTTCTTTTTCTTAACATTTTCCTTCTAAGTACATTTTGAACTTTCTTTTTCCATTCTATTTCCTTTTAATTGCAATTGGAAATGAAATACTAAAGAATACATCCAAAATGCCCTAATACTGTGATTAATGAATAACTTATTTTCAATAAAACAATTAAGGCATTTTTAGTTGGGGAAAGAAAAGGCAAGAAATTTAAACTCTAGAAGGCCTTCTAAAAATATATTTCATAAATATTACATTTTGTGAGCTTAGAGACTATTTTAAGCCTTTCTCTTAAGAGATAATAGATAATGGAGATAAGAGTCCAAAAGGACAGAATAAATAAAGCACATAGAACTTCTAAAGAAATCAGTTTATTTTCTGAATATGTTAAAGTAGCCATGGTACTTTAAATGTCATGGTCAGTGAAGACTTTCTGTACAGGCATTCTGATAAGGTGAAAGGAGTACAGATTAAGGCATCTCCTCTTATTGACTATACGATTTTAAGCATTTTAGGCAAATATAGGCCTAAATATTTATTGTTCTGGAAAGTGGGGATAAAATTACCGGAGGTAACAGCATTGTAGTGAGGATTAAATAAAATAAATCTAGGTGAAGCTCCTGGCCCACAGCAGTCACTTATAAGACTGTAATTAACATATAATTATACCCACTCCCCCACACTGAATGAACAGAGAAAGATCTCATATCTCAGACACTGGAATTTCCTGGTCTTTTTTGAAAAGACTGTTTAGGAAATGTGATCTGGATACAAGGCAGCTGTAATGAAATAAATATACAGTCTTTGGTTCCAGACTTATAGGTCCAAAGCAAGACTTAAACTTCAGAGTCTCTAGGAAGTCTTGAGAATGGGCTGGGGGGGGGTTCCTGATTTTAACTAAAACTCATTGCAGAAAGCTAAGACCCATTTCAGAAAATGTTCCCCAAGATATCCCTCACAATAGTCAGATTCTTAAAAAAGTATGGTTAGAGCTGTAATGTATCATACTTCTTAGTCAATACCATAACAAGTAATTTTTACAGTACTAAACCAGATCTACCATATATACTCGAGTATATAGGTACTTAGTAATTAGAATGATAAATGTATATAGTACAACAGTAGCATAACATTAACTTACTTAAAACAAAAAAGGGTAAATTCTCAAAATCTGACCTAAATTATCAAACCAATTTTGTAGATGCAACATAAAACTGCTCCACTGAAAGGAAGTTAGAAATTATACTACCATTTAGTCAAATGGCTAAATTTATTGGTAATTGATTAATGATTTGAATATTATGTATAGGGGTAATTATCAGGGAAATTTTGAACAGACGCAAGAATAGAACTTACAAGGAAAAGTTAAGAACCAAGTGTCAAAACAAAATCATATAATATACTCATTATAAAAGGCTTACCTATACTATAAACAAGGATTTCATAGGCTATACTGTTAATGACATTAAATATTTAAAAAAATGAAAAAGGTTTGAAAGCCAGTATAAATATGGATAATGGTTACTTAGTATAAAAGTCAGTCTATATTCTTTGCCTATAATTTTAACTATTTGAATTATGTGAACATTTGTCTCTTGTATGCTGAATTAAAATTGGCAATGTGATTTTTCTTGTTATATAATCTTACAATATATTGGAAGTCACTTGAGAGTGAGTAGGAGTAGATAGTAAAACCAGTTTTAGAAAGAAAAAGTTTTTTTATAAAAACATTTTATTTGGTGATATTCTCAATGACAGAATCTCAAGGTATTTGAGAACTCAGATTATAAGTCTCAAAACTCAGCAGATATGGGTTCCCCCAAAGAGTTTTAAATTTTCTCTAAAACTATAAAAATAATTATAAGAAGATAATAAAAATAAAAGAACACACTTACTGTATATTTGGTGTAATCCCCTCAAGCAGCACAATATTAACCCCACCAATATGAGCAGTGGCACATGTCTCAGTCATCTTTTGATGTAAAACATCTTAAATAAGAGAAAAAATTATTTAAATTCTGGAAATAAGCTAACTGCATATCATAATAAAATTTCATTTTACTCTTAATACATTGTGACAAAAGATAATTTTAAAGTTATGGTAAAATTTGTTCAACTATATCAAGTCTCCTTTTTAAAACATTTCTTTAAAATTTATTTCCCTGCATTCATACATACAGATATATTACACGTTAAAATTAGAATACTATAAAATATATATTTTAATATGTTACTAATGCATTAAATACTGTACTGGCATTAAATAACCTAAGGGTATTTTAAATCTCAGAAATAATACTTAATACAGAAAACCTGAGAAATTTAAAAAAATTTAAAAAGAAAGGAACCATATAAACTAGCACTCTGGTCCATATAATTCCTGTGATGTTAATGGAGGATCTAAATGGTTTATTAATAAAACCAAATGAAATTTCACATACCATTTTGGCTACATTTTTCATTTACCATTTTTTTCACATTAATAAATTCTGCAATATAATTTTTAATGGGTAAGGTGTAAACTGTCATATGGCTATGAAAATAATTTAACCAATTCTTTACTGCCAGACTAGCTACTTCTTTGTATAGACATCTTTTTACATAATTCTCGTTAATTCTTTTATCTAGTTTTGTAGACTTTGACTGCTGAGTCAAAGAATAAATGCTTTTAAGCCTACCAGTAAAACCTCAGGAGGGTTAAAACAATTAGAAGAGACAAGATTCACTTCCTTCATTTTTACCAAAACTGGGTATTATTGTTCTTAAATTTTGGTAAGCTAACAAATGAAAAAAAACTGGTAACTTTTTAAAAACAATACAGTTGAACAGATTTTTTATGTCAACTTAGTCATCTGAACTTTTGTGTATTATTTATATTTTTTGCCTATATTTCTAATCAGGGGTGATGTGTATATTCGTTACCAATTCATAATCCATCTAATTTCTTCAGAGAATTTTCTTCAGTAGTATATAATTTTTTAATTTAAAATTAGCTTTTGAGTAAATAATACAAAATAAAATATGTGAAAAAGGGTATTAATAAAAAGTACCTTTAAAATAACTTTTCATTGGACCTTACATATTTGTTAATCATAAAGTTAATAAATAAATATTTAATAAATAAGTTTAAAAATAAAGTTAATAAATAAATTATGATTCATAATTTCCTATTCTTATATGATATAACCTGTCAGGTTATTTGTACAACCAGAAAGAACAGACACTGATATTATAGAGTCATCATTGCAAGAGAATCCCTGCAACATCAGTCTCATGTTGCTATATCCACTGATTCTAAGAAGCATTTTTTTTAACTTTATGATTTTTTTTTTCAGATGCAGGCTGCTTTAACATAAACCCATAAATGTAATTCACCATATCAATAGAAGCAAAAACAAAAACTGTAAGATCCTCTTAATAGATGCAGAAAAAGCATTTGGTAAAATTCAGCATCATGTTCTAACAAGAACCTTAAGAATATAGGCATAGGTGGCAAACTGGAGCCCTCTACAACAAACACATAGCTAGCATCATACTGAATGGCGTAAAACTGAAAGCTTTTACACTTAGAACTGCAACAGAGACAAGGATGTTCTCTATTGCCACTGCTATTCAACATAGTGCTGGAAGTTATAGCCAATGCAATCAGGCAAGAGAAGCATATAAAGGGCATCTAAATGGGGACAGAGGAGGTCAAACTCTGGCTCTTGGCCAATGATATGATCTTACACTTAGAGAAACCCAGAGGCTCAATACAGACTCTGGAAGTCATTAAGAAATACAGTAATGTCTCAAGGTATAAAATCAATGTCCACAAATCAGTAGCCTTTGTATATGCCAATAA
>CAUYPK010058713.1:0-40048 GCA_963574355.1 Loris lydekkerianus | reverse complement strand
GCAAATGTGAAATGTAAATGTCATGCTACGGTAACTAAGAAAATGCCAGGAAGGCTATGTTGACTATTGGGATGAAAATGTGTCAAATGGTCTATGAAGCTAGTGTATGATGCCCCATGATCATATCAATGTACGCAGCTACGATTTAATAATTAAAAAAAATGGATATTTTAATAAAAATCAAACATGTAATTAAAAAAAAAAAGGAATATGGAACGTTTCACTTAAAAAAAAAATTGAAGTGTGATATACCTGTCTTGGCTTAGTAATCAACTACTAATCTTTCATTTATATTCTTAGGAAGTTGAAAATAGGGCATTATAGTTGATTCATGTAATAGGTATTTTCTAGCAAATATGGTATACTGGATATCATATTAAACTCTAGATATAATAAAATTATGAATAAACACCCCTCCAGCACCATCACAATAGTCATTATAATAGCATGATCTCATATGCTGGACCCATAATCACCAAGTCTTTGTCAAGTACTTCCCTTGCCTCTCAAAATCATTTAAAAACCTAAGAAGGAGGTCCTAGAATTAAGCCCATTTTGCCAATGAAATAACTGAGTTTTCGTAGTGTGATCCTACCTGTGCCTCCACGTTCATCTGTGAAATTAGAATAATTATAGAGCCTTACCCATAGGAGTGTTACAATGATTATGTAAATAAATGTAAGAGAAGTGTTTGGAAAAGTACCCTATTTATACAGACACCATGTTAAGGTTTAAGTGTAATTATGATTGTACAAACTAAAAAGGTCATAGAACCATGTTCAAAATATAAACATATTGGTTTTACTAACATGTATCTTTGTAACAAAAAACTCTGTGGCCTAAGTGTTAATATTAACAATCCCTAGACGTAGAAGATGAGATGGAGTAAAACTATGGCCAGGTTCTTAAGGTTTTCAGCATTTTCCAAATTTTATAAAATTGACACGAACCTTTAACTAATTAGAATTTTTTTTTTTTTTTTTTTTTTGCAGTTTTTTTCTGCCGGGTCTGGGCTTGAACCCGCCACCTCTGGTATATGGGGTCAGCACCCTACTCCTTTGAGCTACAGGTGCCACTCAATTAGAAATTTTTTAAGTAGTAGAATAAAGTGAAATTAGCAGTATTTTTTTTTTTTTATTTCTTGAATCTGGAAATAAAATTGCTTTAAAAGAATATTCTTAAACACAAAGCAGTTTCATAAAAAACTTATTTTTTCAAATCACCTAATCCTCTATTTGCTTGGGTTTATTTTTCTAACACATAAAATGAAATTTTTCTTATTGTCAGGTACATTGCAAAGTTAAATCATATGCAATTCTAAAATAAAACTTTACTTACTGAAATTCATTTTGAAAATAAATACATGCTCTTTGTTACCACTCATTTCCCCTCAAGTAACACCAAGATAAAGAAAGTTCTATGATTTCATACCTGCAAGATTAATATCGCAGCAACTACAAATATTCCAAGAATAACTATAATAAACCAAAATGAAAAAGTGTGGCTGATGGTATCTATAGTTCACCTCTAAAATTCACGCCAAGCTGCATTCATTTCCAAGGTACCTTCTCTGCCAAACACAAACACCCAAGAAACAAAATGAACCTAGTTTAACAAGCATATTAACTGTTTTACTAGATATAAGAATCAATTTTCCCAATCCATACCACACTACAAGGCACTGTTTCAGACTCTGTGGGGAATTCAAAGAGATGGACGACTAGCTTCCACTTCAATGAATCCTGCATCTGTTTGGGACATTAGGATTCTTCACAGAACTAGAAATGAGAAACGGTAAGGACAGGGTCACTATCCAGGGAAAGGAGGTGGCTTTGAGAAGGCATAAAAAGTAGCCTGATGATCTGTCCAATACTAGATCAATCCCATGACGTCGGGTGTAACTTCTTGCCAATATATCATTCTTTTATGTGTGTTGCATGTTATGTTATTTGTATGTGAGCTATTATATTGTCCCACCCTCCTTCAAGAATCAGGACACTATTCTATAAAATTTGTGACCTATGGCGATAGTGATTGTGTTAGAAGCTGGTGAGTGACAGCTTACTTAGGCGATTTCTCTTTTATGACACTACTTCAACTTCCACGTAGTAGATTAACGTCAGGTGCATAGGCTCAATTCCATCAACTCAAAGAGTTGGGGCAGGATAAATTTTTCACCAGAAACCTTCCACTGTACTTGGCAGTACGTAACCTAGGCAGGCAATTTAAAGTATTTTTATGTGGTAATGCCCTCCCAATTTGTAATAATACAGAGTGCTTTGCTTATGACCTTAGAATTCCTGATTCACTTCTATCCACATTAGCTCATTTTATCCACACATTAGCTGTGTGGGGTGGATATTATCATATCAGTCCCCTGTTCACAGACAAAGAAAGAGTTGCTCCAGGCCACTAACAGAAGTGCTCAAAGCCATATTGAGATTCCAGTCTGGACTTCTAGGCAAGAAACTAAAGAGCTACATTCATTGACATTATTACCATTGTAACTTTAAAAGAATGCACATCTCCCATTACCCTAAATATATTTTATTTGATAAACACAAATTATAATAAAATAGCTATTAAATGTTGACACACCATGGCTTTACAACTCCCCAAGTTTTTCCTCAAGCTAAAGTTGTGTGGACTTTTAACCAAGAAATCACCTGAATACCACATCAAACATTATATTCTAAAAATAGACTATTCAGCAACCACTGGAAAACTCTGGGAGCTAAAGAAATGTCTAACTCGAAATGTTTCCCTTGATGTACCCCCTAGTCAGAGAAAATTGTTTATAATATTGCTACAATGTCAAGGCTCAGATGCTGGCAATTATAAAGTAAGTCACACATTGTAAAGATGTTTCTTTCATAATAAACAGCAAGCATCTAAGGGCAGGCCCTGAGTACAACCAGTATTTAAAAACCTTTTTCATAATGCTCTGGGGTCTTCATGGTGATTTAGCATCAGCAAAATCAGTAGTGTTGCAGGTAGTCACCACACTTCACTGCAGGGAAAGTGTGTTCCTCCACTCCACTGACGTAGAGTTTCTTTTGGCCAATGGGATGTGAGCAGGCACACTAACTGCAAGCAGATGTTTTCAATGCACTCTTATAATTTGGCTCACTTTAGTGCTAAGAAAATTTTCTTGTATTATTTCTTTGCTAGTTTTCCCCTCCCTTTTTTAAATATTCTATTCTGTAACTCCTGTTAGAGGGAACCTTGAGCTTCTGCATTTATTTTTCTAATAATCTAATTCACTCTCGTTTTTCATCCTACTGCCTGAATTTTTCCATTTTCTGAGAATTTACGTAACTGTTTGCTATAATCCTTTCATTGACTGAAAACCTCACTATGAACATCTGGGTAAAATGTATCATCATTTACCAATATTTCTAAGACTGGTGAAAGAACAATTTTATGAAGGAGAGAGGTAAGAGTTCTATTTCAGACCTATTAAATTTGATGACTTTTGGAGAGAGTAGTGAACTCAAGAGTTTGGACCTAGATTTAAAGTCTTAGAAAGAGATAAAAATTTGGCTGTCATGAGCATCTACCTGGCAATTAAAGCCAAGAGAATGGATGAGATCATCACTGAGGGAGACAATGTGGTCAGTAAAAAAAAAAAAAGAAAAAAAATCTCATAACCAAGCCATTAGAAACTCCAAGAATTAGAGCTTGGGTAGAGAAGGATAAGTTAGCCAGAAATCAAGGAGTTATGAGTAAGATAGTAATGAATGTTGCAGAAACCAAGACACATGGGTATGAATAAAAGCAATCCAGAGGCTTGTCCATTGCACTGGCCAAATGAATGCCAGTTATGCCCTTGACACAAGCATTTTTAATGCATTAGACAAGGAAGCAAGACTTAATAAGATTGAGGAGCAAAAGAGTACTCCTTAGAGAAATTTTTTGAAGGGAAATGAAGTAAGTGTTGATCCCAAAGGCTTTGGTGCCAGGGAAGGTTTCTGGTATTTCCTATAGCTGTTCTTTTACTCGCACAAATAAGTAAAAGAACATGTTATTTCTTGGTCTACTAACTATGGTCCTTGCCCTTAAAGAGATTAAAAGCTTCCAGCAAAACCTTCTGTCCCTTGAGCAATGTAAGTTGAACCAACTTGTTAAGTGCAATAATAAACGTATGTTCCATTCGCTTTCTGACCGTCAGAGAAGAGGGCAATCAATTCTGCCTAAGTGGGGTAGGGAAGTTTCTGAAAAAAGGTGACATTGTTGCTGCACCTTGAAGGATGAGTATTATTTTTCTAGGGAAATAAATGAGGGTGGAAGATAAAATACATTGCAGGTAGGAAACATAGCATAAGCACAGTCCTGAGAGCATGAAAGTCAAAACATGCAAGGTGAGGAGTCCACAAGGACTAGGGCCCAATGAAGAAATAAGAGAATTATTATGAGCGACCCAGAGAATAAGGCAGGAAACTAGGTTGCAAGAGAAAGGTGTCTGATTAACAAGGATCTTGTGTGCCCTGCTAGTATATAATAGGACACAAAATGTATCCTGTGATAACGGTGGTTGGTGTTTATAGAGCCTTTCCTATGTGGCTGGCATCATGACAAGCAGGTTCATGCTTTATCCAATAGAATCATCAAAAAATTCCCTAGGAAGTAGAGATGTCTCTGCTCCATTTTATGAACAAGAATGTATGATAAGACTAATGCAGTGACGCATTCCAAGTCATTGGATTAGACAGGAAAAGCTCACTGCTCTAACTAATAATCCTAGTATTTCAATGACTTAACCCAGTTAAGCTCATTTCTTATTCACATAAAATCCAATAGCACATGCATTAAAATGCATCCCACACAAATATTCAGGCATCCCGGCTTCCTCTTATGTTGCAGTTCTAATCTGTGAATTTTCAGAGGCCTCTAAATTTATCTGGTAAATTACAAAACAAGGGTGGGAAAGATTTCACCCACCTTTACATACTTAGTCATTTGAGATATTTTCTGCATTGTATGAACTGTTCACCAGTTCATTTCATTTTCCGTGAATATTGAACGTTTGGTAAAAGGTTTAAGAATGTGTTGCAGGTGAGAAATGTTTTGCCATGTGCATCACAGACTAAAAATCTGTAACATGAACTGTCCCAGGTGCTGAGAAGCCACTCTGCCTCCTGAGGAGAGTGGTGCCATCAGGACGGTGTCACCCAAGGCTTCTCTCGACGTTTGTCTATAGTGGGTGTCTCCTCTGAGCAGGTGACGAGGGTCAGGACTTTCTCTGGGTCTCCACATGTTCCAGTTTGAACATCTCTATGCAATCTGCTTTTGAGAAGTTGATTAGAGGTAGCCTGGCAATGGAGGGGCAATGTGGGTTATGAGTCACTGATAACCTTCCTGCAGTGGGCTGAATTGTGGCCCTCAGAGAGTTCATATTCACTCAACACCTCAGAATGTGCTCTTATTTGGAAACAGGACATCCGCAGGTATGAATAATAAGGGATCTCAACATGCCAGCATTTTGAACATAGGATGGGCCCCCAATTTAATGACTGGTGTCCCTAGGAAAAGAAGAAAGCACAAGGAAAGTCTGAGAGAGATCAAAGAGAGAGACAGTGGGAGGTACGTTTTCACAAGCAAAACCACCAGAAGCTGGAAGAAGGCAGGGAGGATTCTCACTCTGGGTCTTCAGAAAGCGTGTGGCTCTACCAACACCACAGCATCAGGCATGTGGCCTCAAAATTGTCAGAGAATAAACTTGTGTTGCTCTAAGCCACCCAAGTCTTAGAACTTTGTTTCAGCACCCTTGGTAAATGAATACTCTGACTTATACTAAATTTGCAACTTTAAACAAACAAGAAACTGCTGGGGTTTTTTTTTTTAATTAGTTTTCTCTTAGCACTTCCTAAAGTTAATCAGACACAATTTTCTATAAATTTTATATGAAATCTTTTGGATTTGTACCTTCTCCATTTATTGTTACCCCAATCTTCTTCTTTTTTTTTTTTTTTTTTTTTTTTTTACATAGCATAGTACATTTTTTTCAATGCACATGCTGGCTAAGGCAGCTAAAAGAGATAATCCAGCTAAAGAATGCGGCTCAACAGATTGTGAGCATTTTAGGAATTCTAGTTATTAGTAATATTTAGCATAGCCAATGTTCCATGAGTATCAGCCATTATATAAATATTAGCAGACATAAAGAATCTGTCTATATTTTTGTAATAGACCAGGCATCGGTATGGGAAGAGGCTATCTCACATTTAAAATGAAATCATAAGCCCTAGAATCAGGCTGAGCTGATCTGAATCTCAGCTACACTTCTAGTCCCTTGGACTAGTTCATTTACTTTTTGCAAGTATTAAGATCCTATCTAAAATAAAAATATATTAATGGCAACCACCTTACAGGATGGTTCTGCATATCCAAAGAGGAAAGTTAAATGAAGTTCTTCATATAGACCTTGCACACAGTAAGCTATTGTAAAATGAGAGCTGCATTCTTATTTAACTAATGCTATGGGTTGCTCAGTGACTGCTAAGCTCCAGACCCTATGTCAAACCCTTCTGCATATAACTTTCTTGAAATCTCTGGACAATGCAATGTGTGAAATTTTGTCATAGCTGAAAAAGAAGAATTCCATAGTGACCGATTGAAAGTCACAAAGTTAGTAAGGAGAGGGTGGAGGGAAAGTTCAAACCCACACAGATGTTTAAGAGGTCAAACATCTAACTTTATGTAGAGACTGTACTAGGATGCACTGCCTGCCCCTGGGCACATTACTAGAGGACTCTTTCAGACATGCCAGGCCTTATGCTGAGCAAAGGGTCAGTAATCCAGAGTAAGGACTTCAGAGTAAAGAGGTTAGAACTTGCATCCGGTACTTCAGGGCTTTGCAGAGATTGAGGATGAGGCAGAAAACTGCTATGAGCTATGAAATCAACAAGGTAAACATTCAGGGAAAAAAAACACAAGGACTTGATGGCCCCCAAACAAGGAAACCTGCATCCCCCAAAAATCAAGAGACTATAAAGCCACCAGATCACTATAAATCGTATTTCACTTTCCCAAACACATTAATCTCTTCTCTTAAGAAAATTCATCTTGGGTTTGGTGCCCGTAACACAGTGGTTACGGCATCAGCCACATACACCAAGGGTGGCAGGTTCAAACCTGGCCCGGGCCAGCTAAGCAACAATGACAACTGCAACAACAACAATAAAAAAATATCCAGGCATTGTGATGGGTGCCTGTAGTCCCAGCTACTTGGGAGGCTGAAGCAACAGAATCACTTAAGCCCAAAAGATTGAGGTTGCTGTGTTTGTGACACTACAGCACTCTACTAAGGGCCACATAGTGAGACTGTCTCAAAAAAAAAAGAAGAAGAAAGAAAATTCTTCTTGAATGTATACACTGTGGAATACCTTATTTTTTTTTAATTAAAGTAATCCATTGTGTAGTCTATAAATAAAATATCATCAGAAGAAGTTTTGCATATGACAATGTTTTAATTATAGATTTCAAAAGTTATTATTTGGTCTTGGTGCCTGTAGTTCAAGCGGCTAAGGTGCCAGCTACATACACCAGAGCTGCCGGGTTCGAATCCAGCCTGGGCCTGCCAAACAACAATGACAACTACAACCAAAAAATAGCTGGGTGGTGTTGTGGTGAGCGCCTGTAGTCCCAGCTACTTGAGAGGTTGAGGCAAGAGAATTACTTAAGCCCAGGAGTTGGAGGCTGTTGTGAGCTGTGATGCCACGGCCCTCTACCCAGAGCGACAGCTTGAGGCTATGTTACAAAAAAAAAAGTTATTATTTGTTTATCTGCAAACTGAAGAAGACAGAAGGCAAAATGAATATTTAAAAAGGTACTTCCAAATTGCCTTAATAAATGCCAGTAAGACCTTATCTTTAGAATTAAATGAAATGACATAAGCTTATTATCACATATGTCAAAATATAAATTATATAAACTCTCCTTGCTACTTAACCAAACCCCTGTATTCCCTTTCTGAATAGTTTGTGTATATTTAGAAAACCATATCCTATTTATTCACAAACTGGTATTTTCTTTCATCAGATTTCAAGTTTTTTATCACCGTTACACAGTGGAGGAAGCCTGAGAATATTCCCTTTATTAATTCCCTTTTTCTAACAGCAAGTACAAGTTCCCAGTACAATTTGCCACCAGCTGAGTCACCTCTGAGTACCTTCAGACAGTTGATTCCAGAGGCTTCTATTCATGAACACCACTGAAGCCATCATGCAGCTGTACCCTGGGAGGTTGCTATGGCAACATGTGAGCACGACCCCGCAAATGCAGATGCAAGTTTGGTCACATCCAGCAGTCAACCACAAAACAACACACAGCACCCAGCTGCACCCAGGGTATAAAAATCATCAATACGTGACCCTGGAAGGAGCATCCCCCAAACAGAAATGTACACAGCCCTGGACTTTTGGTTCCAGTAGGCTGGGATTATCCTTGAATCCCACCCTTTTTTCTCACCTTCAGTGTTCCAATCTTTGTCAACAAATTCCAAATCTATAATGCATCCTCTTATCTCCATCCCTTCATTTCCATCGCCTTTGACTACAATCCTTTACAACCTTTCGCTTCGTGGCTTCTACCATAGCTGGTAATCAGCTTCTCTCTTGCAATATTCCAGACGACTCACATCACGCCAAGAATGAACTTCTTCACCCAAATGTTACTTTCTAAACACCATTCTTCAGTAAAGAAACCATACTTCCAAGAGGGAAAAAAAATGAACCTGGAATGCTTGTACCCAAAATTTAAAAAGTGTCCAAATATTGTTGGGAACATGTTGAAAGGACAAATGGGTCATCTGGAATGAGCTGCCCCTGGTCAAATATGGGGTGATTTGTGATTTAAGTGAACAACACCAGAATATATTTTAAACCATAGGCAAAAACAGAATCTATGAGTTCATACTGATAATAAATGACTAAGGACATAAATAAGTAAATCGTTTTTTTTAAAAATAAGAAATAAGTAAATCAGAATGACAACTGGTATAAAAGGAATGCAAGAATTGTAGGAATCAACCATCTTAATAATTGATACAGGTAAGAATTATGGTGCTAAACATTGTTGAGTAAAAGTTTAATAGAAAACCAAATATTTACAGATTCTCAAAGTATCTCCCAGGAAGGGGGAAAAAATAACTTTCCAATGAAGAAAGCTAGCAGATTTAGCCACCTTAAACAAAGAGTCAACGTTATCATCAATTAATGGAACAAAGTGATATGCAGTATATTTATTCATGTGATGCAGTGATTTCACAATTTCTGTATTTCTGTAGAAGGGCATCATTTCAGTGGTATTCCTGCAAAAAAGGTGTTACATGAATGTAATCATGACGGAGCATCAGACAACTTCAAAGTGAAGGGCTTTGAGTTTGTACCTGAGCTGGCCTCTACTCTTAAAAATGTCAATGTTATGAAAGATAAAGGCTGAGACCTCTTCCAGATCAAAAAAACAAAGAATGCATGGCAACTAAACACAGTTTGTGATCTTGGAATGAATCCTGGATCCAAGCAATTGCTGGAGCGCCACCCCTGGGGTAGGGTCCTTTAAGACCTGTGGAACTGGCAGTGATTAATTAAAGAAAAGTAAAGTTAAAAGCAGCAAGAGATAAAGAGACAGGACACACAGAATAGAGTTTTCAAAGGGGGGAACACAGGAGAACACTACTAGCTTGTGGGGGTACAGTGAGTGGCCCTGAGTGTTTGTTCCATTCAGCTTTTAAGGAAGGCTATTTGTTCATCTAGCCCACAGGGTAAACCGAGGAAGGGAACAAACGCAGCAGGTTCTCTTAGTAAGCACGTTAGTTCTTATTCTATCTATAATCAGTAACTTTAAGGGTCTGAGCAGGCTTGAGAAATCCAAAACCTGAGCCTTGTGTGGGGGCAGCCTCCTGTCTGTGGTCACACACACAGATTCCTTAGGGGAGGCTAAACCCTTGTAGTTAGTCTGTGGAATAGATGCCACGGCGTCAGTCTCCTCTGAAGAATCAGTGGAAAAGAGAAATTCTCCTCTTATCTCCAGAGGCGTCTTCCTCTGTGATTAAGGGGTACAAGCCCTCCCACCGATATTTCAGGGCTGGAGCTGTTCTCTTGATCTCTGTCCTGGCCATAATACCAATCCCCACAATGGGTATTTGCTTTGACTGTTGACTGGGCAGGGGTGGCCTGGTTAATGTTCTCCCCAGGTCATTATATCTTCAGAGTGTTTACAAACCCAGCAGGGGTGTTTACAAGCTGTATCCTTTTACCGGACAGGCTTCTAGCAAAAGCAAGAAACTGCTCAAAGAAGTAATTTAGCTGCTGGTTTAAAAGTAATCTAGCTAAATTGATTTTATTCTGCCTTGTTCAGCTTATTTCTCTGTTTTTTCCTTGGGGGGGGGGGCTGTTTTATTTTCCCTTGCCAAGAATTGGGTCTTTGGTCCCCATTCTTCCTGCAGCAATAATTGCTATAAAAAACTTTACAGAGACAATTGGGAAAATAAAATATGCCCAATGTATTCAGCACTAGCGCATCCGTGTTATAATTACTAAATTTGATAATTACAATGAAATTATGTTAGAAAAAGTTCTTTTTCTTTGGACAAACTAAAATGTGTTAGGATAAAGGGTTATGATGTCTTCAGCTCACATTCAGAGGGCTCAGTAGTAGTAACAACAGTAGTAATAATAATTGTTTTCTATGTGAAGAGAACATCCATTATAAATCACAAGTCTAGACAGAAGGTGTAAAGAAATTCGTTGTATTATACTTGCAAATTTTCAAATTTTACTTTCAAAATAAAAAGTCCAATATTTAAAAACTAATTTTTAAAATATACATTTTTCTGGTTATTTTTCTCAAACCTTTTAATGGCATCACGTTTCTGTTACAATAAAATTAAATTCCTTAAATGCACCATCACTCCAGCCAGCCACATGCAGAGCAAATCTTTTTTTTTTTTTTTTTATTATAGATAAAAATATGCACCATAGATGTGGCCCAACACATCACCCTCCCTCCACCAAAACCTCCCCCCTCCCTTCCCCTTCCTTGGTCCTTTCCTCATAGTCTTGTGGTATAGTTGGATTATAACCTTCATGTGAAAGCTATAGTTTAGCTTCATAGTAGGGCTGAGTACATTGGATACTTTTTCTTCCATTCCTGGGATACTTTGCTAAGGAGAATATGTTCCAGCTCCATCCATGTAGACATGAAAGAGGTAAAGTCTCCGTCTTTCTTTAAGGCTGCATAGTATTCCATGGTATACACGTACCACAATTTGCTAGACCATTCGTGGGTCGATGGGCACTTGGGCTATAATTCCTTTACTAGGTCCATAGAACTTTCTAAGACACCATTCTGTTCCTTCACTCCCTTCAGCACCTTCATGGAAACCCTCGTTGCACCCTCTTCCCAACATCTAGATGACCAGCTCCCTGCCATAACTCCTTACCACAGGAGATCTGCCATCAGCCTTGGCCTTTAGCTCCTCTTTTGGAGGCACATTTTCCTATTTTGCTCCATCCAGTGCTTCTATCCAAGTATTTCAAAGTCCCCCAACTTTAGTGTGAAATTAAAGCTCCTCAGGAACCTGGTTAGAGCTCTGTTTCCTGAGGTGACACTCCGTAGCATGCCCTAAAGGGACATGGGGCAGAAGGAGTCAGTCTAGGAAAGGAAGGGGAGGGTGGACGGGGGTATGCCCGGGGAGGGGCTCATGCACCCTGCAATGCTCACCTCCCAGAGGAGGATGGGGACAGGGAGCTGAAGGGGAAATCTGGGGCAGAGAACCCAGGACAGGGGGCTGCTGCGGGGAACATGGTGAGAGCAATAAGGAGCCGTTTTATTTTAAGGGCTGTAATTAATAAGGTAATCAAATGCTGCATTAGAAGTTTCTCACTAATGAGAGTCAGTCATTTCTAAAGAAACAAAGAGACTTTGTAAGGACAGTTGCAAGTATGTTAAAATGGTAAAACTTGTTTATATAACGTAGGGTTTTATAAAATATTTCTGTCAAGAAATGTGATCTGAAGTATCCAAATGATGTGTAAAAATATCAGAGAATAATATATTATTTAAAAATTGAACAAACTACATGAAGCCCGAGTTTTACTATTTACTAGAGAAGAAAGAATTATCATCAGGGAAGAGTTTACATATGACTTACCTCCAAATAGGGGTTTTGAGAAAAAAATACAAGTCCAACATGAAGCAGATAATTTGCACAAGCACAGAGGAAGTTTTATAAAAACTCCTATGGAGGGGCAGTGCCTGTGGCTCAGTGGGCAGGGCACTGGCCCCCTATACAGAGGGTGGCCGGTTCAAACCTGGCCCCAGCCAAACTGCAACAACAACAACAACAACAACAACAACAAAAATAGCTGGGCATTGTGGTGGGTGCCTGTAATCCCAGCTACTGGGGAGGCTGAGGCAAAGGAATTGCCTAAACCCAGGAGTTGGAGTTTGCTGTGAGCTGTGTGACACTATGGGACTCTACCAAGGGTGATAAGTGAGACTCTGACTCTACAAAAAAAAAAAAAAAAAAAACTATGGAAATCTGTGCAAAATTCTTCTCTAAGCCTTTTAAATAAACTTTTCTTAACAGAGGTACCCGTTAGACAAGCCAACCCTAGCGTCCTCATTAGCAAATTCTAATCAGTGGAATTTTCCCCAGGTGCTAAGGTTAGCCTGTAGGGACTGCCGTGTTGAACTTTCACCAGATGGCTAAGGAGAGAACTTTGAAGGTGACCACAGTGATATTCAGCAACGAGGTGGGTAGTTCTTTATCTAGGATGAGTTCTGTGGTCTGACCTCGTAAATCAGCTGTTAGGAAAGTGAAGGAAAGTTGCTTGAGATCAATAAGCAACAATTAAGAATTAATTGTAAACACTGCATCAGATTGTATAAAAAAATCAACACATTGTACCCCACATATGCATAAACGTATTCATTAAAAAAAAAGAATTGTAAACAATAGATTAACAAATGAATGTAATGTAACACCTGTGATGTTGCATTTAATCTTTACACACATTACTAAATGTTCAAAGACTTCTAGGGTTAAAGAAGTTGGTGCCTGTCTTACCTGCTTTTCTACAAGTTTGTTTCTGAGATAACAGAAAAAGTTTAATCCAGCAGTGCTTACAGAATATTTTCCACTTAGATGCCTGAATGGTAAATTATGCAATGGTTAAAATACATACGAGTGTACACATGTATTCATTTCCCTACCCATATATCTTTCTCTACATATAATTTGCATGCTTTTGTCATCCTACTGAACTCTATAGATTTACGTGTGAAGACAGAGGGCAGAAGATAAGTGATCAGTTAGGGTTTAACTGAGAGCCCTGTTAACGTTTAGACTCAGGAGCACTTGGTAGCTTAGATATTGCAAGCGTGGCCTGAAGGCAGGGTGCTTAGATATTGCAAGCGTGGCCTGAAGGCAGGGTGCTGACTTACAACATGCTCTGTACTCGTGAGCATTGGTGTAATGTGCACAGCTTCTTGGCAGTACTTGACAAAATTGTTCCTTTTCAGGATGGCGCCTGTGGCTCAAAGAAGTAGGGTGCCAGCCCCATATACTGGAGGTGGTGGGTTCAAAACCAGCCCCGGCCCCACCCCCACCCCCAAAATGTTTCTTTTGGTTCTGAACCAATTGATTATAAATTGAGTCTTCCATGTAGTTACAAAAGATCAGGAAATAGTAGTCTAGAAGAATGTTGTGAGAGAGAGATTCGACTCGACAGTCCGCAGCGTGGAAGCACGCTGCACAGCTCAGTGGATGACGTCACCTGCAGCAGAAACTGCTGAGGACAGGAATAGAACATCATGAAGATTTAAACAGCTGATGCGTTCAAAGACAGACTGATTTGACGCACCACTGCTGAATATTGAGTAGATGTGCAAAGACTAAATGTCTCTGGAATTAAAACTAGAGTGATATTTTTTTTAAAGAAAATCACTTGATGCTAGTGGACTATTTTAAGGATTAAAGAACTCTAGGGACCTTGAATTTTTACGAGAGAGGGGATGGTTGGAAAGTGTTTGCATGTTTTCTTGCTTTATTATTTTCAGTTGTATGCATTTAAAGTCTATTTCAGCGCCTGACTAATTGTGTATATTTTATAAATTACTGTGGGAAAGAGAGAGAGAGTGAGGAGGAGAGAAGGGACTGTAGGGGCTGCCCTGACACGTGGGGGGTCTCCTTCCCAGCGGTGTGCTGGGGCGAAAAAAAAAAAAAAACAAAGGCAAATTATTGGGAAAGTTATAGAGAATGACAGACAGAGACAAAGAGAAAGTTTCTTGGAGCAGTGGGGCTCAGGAGGTGGCACACCCTTGTCCGGGAGGCTTCCAGTGTGCCACCCGAGTGTCAGACGAGCTCTGTATTTATTTCATACGTCAGTGTTACAATCAAAATTCTCATGAGGGCAAGGCAAACAACCCCGTCAGGGTTCTTGCTTCCCTTGCATTTCTGTTAACTAGATTAATTCTTTACCTATATTAATTGTGTGGATTTACTTGCTACTTTTTATTGTTTAAAGGTATTTATGATCTTCACACAAACAGAATCTGGGTGTGTAAAGTTAGGAGCTGATGTCAGACAAAACACCGCAGCCGACCCACAGTCACACCCCACAGATGTGAGTTTTTAATACTATGACAGCCTTGTGTCCAGACAGAGAGACTCCTCTAACCAAACAAAGGGCACAGAAAGATAGATATTTCTTCTCCTTATCTGGTCCAGAGCAATCTTGCTGTGTTCAAAAAAGTTTAAACTTTTACATTCTTAACTTCTCAACAAGCAGTCACCCAGAGCGAGCAGCCCTGCCCTGGTAGAGCACGGCTACAGGCCTCAGACTGCGGCCAGCTGTGGGGCAGCTGCAGGGCCGGGAGACATTCAACAAGCTGGCCTTCAGAACACCAAAGGGACAGGGCCTTGCGCTTTGCACTCAAAGCTGAGAAACTCCTCCCGAATAGTTTCTCCTATTACTGTTTTCCCTCTGTCTATTCTCTGAAATCCTATTCCTAATTTAATTTCTAATCTATTTCCAACTAATAATTGAATATTGGTTTCAATCTTATAAAATCATTATTTCTAGTAATGAAAGCATATCAAGATGTGACTCTTCCCTTACAAATTTAACATGCACGCTTCCAGGAAGGGAGGGAGGGAGGGAGGGAGGAAATTCTGTCCTAAAATATAGAGAGGAAGAGATCATTAGAAAAAAAATAGCAAGCTGACTTTAAAACCAGGACACTCAATCTTGTCTAAGAATGCCACCAATGTTCTAGTGAGGTGAGATTTATGATTAACCCTTGAGACACACAATATAAAAGACACATATATAAATACTCTTTAAATAAATGAAGTGCAGGGACCATTCAGCTTCAGAAAGCCCTCGAGCTGCTGGCTTAGATCCTGACGTCTGTGCCTGGTCCACCTTCCCTTCCCTCTGTTCACCATTTCTAGACAAGCTCAATTCTCATGTTGGCAAAATTAGTGCTAATGGTCCAGATTTAGATGCCCTCATGCTAATTTCTAACAGAAAAGAAAAAAAGGATACTTTTCTAGTGGCTCTCTCAGCAATTTGGGGGGATTTGATTGTTCCCTCTTCCCTGAGCCAGGCACGGTGGCCCAAGACTTCAGCTCACTATTTGGGTAGTTCAAAGTCACAGCTTCCATGGACTAAGGGGTGAAGTCACACCAAAAACACCTGAACTTCCAGAGACCGAGATTCTCACAAAGAAAATTAGAAAATACCATAAAAGAGGGAGGAAGGGAGATGTGGGAGTAAGAACAAGTCCACATCCACCAGTGAGGAGCCAGCCCTTGGGAGGGTCTGCAGCCAGGAAAGCCTCAGCCAGCAGCCACTCAGCCGTGTTCTCTCTGTGTTCTTCCGTCTCCTTCCCCTGCAGGCCGGGGACTTGTGACCGTGGCCTATCTCCATGTGCATCTGATGCTTTTCTGTCTCTTTCTCCCCCCACCCCTTTCTTTGTCCTCATCTCAGTGTCCCTCAACTTACCATTTTACATGTTCTCATCTCTATGGACACAATACAGCCTAGTGTAGAGTTCTTTATTGCCAAAGTCTAATTCCTGGATGGTCAATCATAGGTGGAGTAGTATCCTATAAACATTGTGTTAGAGAGGGAACATTTGTCATTTGGGAGCACTTTTTTGAAAAGTGGGTGATATCCCTGAGTTGTAGAGATAAACTCACAAGCTTGTGTGCATGTGCGTGTGTGCCTGAGTGTGTGTGTACACGTGTGCATGCGTGTGTGTGCCTGAGTGTGTGTGCCTGCGTGTGTGTGTGTGAGTGTGTGTGTGCAGGTGTGTGCATGTGCATGTGTGCATGCATGTGTGCATGCGTGTGTGCAGGTGTGTGTGCATGCCTGTGTGTGTGCGTGTGTGCATGTGTGTGTGTGTGCATGTGTGTGTGTATGAGCATGCGTGGCTGTGCGTGTGTGTGTGTGCATGTGTGGGTGTGTGTTTAGGAGGGCTTGTTTTTTCGGGTGTTGTAAAGGATTGGTTACTACTCACAGGTTGATACAAACATTATAGTAAGTACCCTGGGTTCAGATTACATTTGATCTTGCTTGGGCTAGCACATTTATTGACATTTGACTAAACATGTCATTGAATTGATCTCCTCAGATCATAAAACTCTTCATTTTTAACTAAAAATAAAATGCCCCATCTGCCTACCTGGATCTTTCAAAGGCAGATGTGTGTTGTATCCCGCAGCATCTCAGGACAGTGGTGCACCGGGAGGGCGCCGCCTCGCCCAGCTGGCCAGGCCACGACCCTTGAACGGGAGAAGAGCGACAGGGACCTGCTCTGGGAGTCTGGGGCTTGTCGAGATCCCTGCCATCCTGGCTTACACGTTAGATGCCTGAGATTCTTCCATGCATCTCTGATGCAGGTGGCAGGACGTTTTAAATCCAGTTTAAGTCCCATGCTTCACTTTCACAATTAAGACGACTTAGGATCTCGTCCTCCCTGAATCCACTCCGAGTCCCCCCTTGTCTTCAGCCACCTCTCAACGTCTTAGCTCTTCTCGGCCGCCGCGTGTCTGTCAGTGTTAGTCTAGGTGGAGCCACAGAGGATTGTAAGCACCACACAGACGGCGCTCTTCCTCGAGGCCCGGTGTCTCCGGGTGGCGCTCCTCCTGGTGGTCTCGGCTCTCCCTGTAATGAGTCTCAGCAGTGGGCACCTGCCAGGGACAGCGACACTGCAGCCGCCCTCTGCGGTGTCCTTCTGGAAGTCGGGGTTCGTGTAATGTGGTTATGTGAACATGCCTTCCTCCATGCATCAGGTATTATCCTTCCACCTGCATGTTTGTTTCGTAATATCCTACATCTCACATCCAACTGAGCAGCAAGTAAATTGAACATTGCTATTAAAATTTATGCTTTAGCAAAGTATCCCAGGAATGGAAGAAGACTGGACATTTTAAGGATAAGATAAAATTGTAATATAAAACAAAGTATTTACCAGTAAGTATCAGTCACTGCATTCAAAATAATCATTACCAAAATCTAAGTGGTAACTTAAAACAAAGAATATACTATGTCATAAAAATACTGATTATTAAAATGGTTAAAACATCCTAGATTGGTTTAAAATAATTATATAAGAAAACATTTATCACTACATATTTAAAATGTCTTAATTCATAATGAAATATTTCATTCTATGAGGTTACTATTGTTTGAATAATACCAAATTGGTATTATTCTTAGATAAAAGATAATATAATAGATAAAAGTAAAAAATATTTTATTAACATGAATTATTGTAGAAATATCTAAATTTTAATACTAGTTATTTCTGTATAAGTATAAGCAACATACACAGGGTATATGATATATTTAGCACAACCTATTAATACTCACACACTTTTGTGTTTAATGCACTTAATATTTTGTATTTTATTTTTTTGCACTTAATATTAATAGCTATTCTTCCCATAAGTTTTAGAAAACTAAAATTATTTGAAATAACTTATGAACCAGAAACTATTAGAATTGGAAGAAATCTAGGAAATAATGGATCCAAACTTCTTCATTTTGAATTTGAATTAAAAAAAAAAAAAAAAAAATGAAACACATAAGGACAGGCACCTTGGCTCATGGCTATAATCCTAGCACCCTGGGAGGCCGAGGTGGGTGGATTGTCCGAGCTCACACACAGGTTTGAGACCAGCGTGAGCTAGAGCAAGACTTCATCTCTGAAAATAGCTGGGTATTGTGGTGGGTTCCTGTAGTCCCAGCTACTTGGGAGTCTGAGGCAAGAGAATCGCTTAAGCCCGAGTTTGAGGTTGCTGTGAGCTATGATGCCATGCATTTACCAAGGGCAACAAAATGAAATTCTCTCAAAAAAAATAATTGAACACATAATAGTCAAAATTAATTGTCCATTGACAAATACATGGGCAATTGAACAAGCTGGAATTAGAAACTATGTCCAGAAAAATGACTTCATTGTTTCCACATTAAAAGGAAAAATGATTCGTTTTAAGTCAAAAGATAAGAGTTCCTGTTCTATCATTTATTATGTTTGTGGTTTTGGAAAGATAGTTCACCTAAATTATTTTGCATTTTGCATTTTGTTTTCTACCAAATGAAGACTATAAAAACTTCTTTAGTATTCATGTGAAGGGCTGTACTATAATACATACGAAATTGCTTTAAGTTTCTCTAGCCTGTTAAGCAACGTCATTTAAGTGACATAACATTCTTTCTTTGTAAATGTTTCTAATACAAGATAACCAGTATGAAAGAACTACTAATATCTTATTTAATTCTAAATATTTTTGAATTTTATACGGTTCAAGTACAATATATGGTACAATATACGAGATACATACACATAGTGATAGGTATAATGCCATAATATGTTCAGTAAATATTAGCAACAGCAGGCTTAAAATCCCCGTTATAGATTAGCACGATGGGAGTAATATAAACCAACTGCCTGAACGTTCAGATCTATGTGACCATATGCATAGATTCATTTGGGTCTTGTGACTCAAGCCAAGTAAGGTCTAAACTAATAAAACTATTCAGAATAAAAAAAAAAAAATCTGTGATTTAAAATGGCACCATATTTGTTTATCTGTTCCTAAAGTATTTTTTAAATAACAATTATAAGCAAACAAACATAAATAAAAGAAACATCTAATGGCCGGTACTGGGCATTGTCTGATAAGGAAGAACACTCCATGAGACTTCTCGGCTCCCAGTTTCGGTTTACTCTGCTTTCAGAGTCCTTTCTGATGTGATACTGCCCAGGGTGGGAAGACATCGCCAGGCACTTCGCTCATAACTGAGTTTGTAACATCCTCTCCATGTGTTCTACCCACTGTTTCCTCACAGACTTGCATTAATACTCTTTACTTCCTTTAAGGCAAAAGCTAAACTACTATACGAAGATAACAGAGAAAATAATAGGAAAATGGTTGCCCTAATTTAAATTTTTAGAAAGCAGTTTTTCCTAAAATTAAGATAACAAATTCAGAAAATCAAACCAAATAAACTCCTGGTATCAGTCAACCAATGACAGAAACAGCTGCAACAAATATGGTAATAAGAGAGAGCCTAATTGAAACAGATGTTTTTAAATGTGCAATTTTAAATGGTATACAAACATCAATGTAAAGTAAATCTTAAATAAAATGTAATGAATTGGAAGCATAATTAAACCCCCAAAGAAACGAAAATAATCTTGATGCAAACTAAATTTGAATGATAGACAATAATTTGCTTTGTGTAGCCAATGAAGTATTAAATAGCAGGGAGGGTTTTTTAAATTTTAAATTTTTACTTCAGTGGTGTTTACACAAATATGCATTGAATAAGATCTCAGTAGATATTTTCAATGATGATAAAGTTTAGGGAAAATAGACCTTTGAAAGTTGTACCCTCTCAACATTTTAAAATACAGTCCAGTAAACTCCTATCATGAAACTAAGAAATTTTCAAAATTTCAGTATTAAGTCAATTGAAAAAGAAAGCATTTAAATTTATCAAATTTGCCCAAATTTTACCTCATCATGGACTATGAGTTATCAAGACTGGTAAGGGTCTGTGATGTCCTTCTATTTTTAAATGCACAAGATAGGTTGTCACAATTTCATGGAAGATGGAAGAAAAACAAGACTCCTGGAGCAGAGGAAAGGACTGCGCTGTGGGTTGCAACCCCTTTGTAACAATGAAGATACCTGGAGGCATTAGGAAGTTTGGGAACCACTGGAACAGGTGGCATTAAAACTGGAAGAGTTGGGCAGTGCCTGTGGCTCAAAGGAATAAGGCGCTGGTCACATGTACAGGAGGTGGTGGGTTCAAACCCAGCCTTGGTCAAAAACTAAAAAAAAAGGAACTGGAAGAGTCTTATTACTTCTTGTCAGGACTTCCATGAAGAATAGCATGAATGGGCCTAGGTTTATAACTGCACATAGAAAGGTCCAGTGAAGATAAGGAACTTCCATATTTTGTAATATGAAATACGCCATTAGTAAATATGCCATTTGTTTTTGCAGGAGACATTATCCAACATGTCAAGGCACTTCTCTATACAGCGTATTTGAAAATCTGTTCCACAGCAAAAACCTATCCATGCCTTACTTTGTAAGATGTAAAGAAATGCAAGAGACCCAGGGAGTATTTTCTGTTTAGTAATTTTCACTTTGAAACTAGATACAATCCTAATACTTGGAAAACTCAGTTGCGTGCCTGAGAAATTCCATCTCCTTCTTATCTGACTTGTCTCGAATTTTTTTTTTCTTTTATTGTTGGGGATTCATTGAGGGTACAATAAGCCAGGTTACACTGATTGCATTTGTTAGGTAAAGTCCCTCTTGCAATCATGTCTTGCCCGCAATAGGTGCGGCACACACCAAGGCCCCACCCCACTCCCTCCTTCCCTCTCTCTGCTCTTCCTCCCCCCCCCTTTAATTTTCGTTTTCTGTACTAACTTCTGTCAATCATACTTGTCACTGAAATGTGCATTTGCTACAATAGCCATCCATATACATATGAAGGAATGCCTTTGAGGCAAGGGAACAAATTGTGTGTACTTGGAACAGAACACGCAAACACTGGAAAAACCAAAGACATTGGACAAGGTTGTTGAAATAGTTCTGCTGTACTTAAATACATACATTAAAAAGATGGCCAAATGTGGTCAAATCGTATCTCACACAAATCAAAGATGTTAGAAAGACAAAAGTTATTCCTGTATACATTTTGTTATAATATATATATATATAATATATATATATAATAATATATACACATTTAGATCTATTTATATTTGATATGATTTAAATGCATCTAAATTTTTCTTAAAAATAAAATTCTTTCTCATTTAGTCTTTGAGGGAGCTGGTCTAGCTTTTTCACTCAGAGGCCAGAGTGGACATAACGCCTGAGGCTTGGATGCATCTAAGAGCTAATTCTCTCTGGTGACTGCTGGTTGATACTATCATCTGGGAACCCCAGTGAAAACACAAACATGGAGCCTTCCTGTGCGGATGCCTGGCCTTCCCTGCTATGTGGTTCCTGAAGTGAGTAGCAACTTATTACTATTATTATTTAGCATTATTATTATTATTACTTAGCATAAGATATCACATAGCATTACTTTTGCTGTGGACATGAGCTCACAGATAAAAGCAATCCTACAGTCCAGTCCTCAATGGAAGGAAAATTAACATCACCTCATATGAAGAATATGTGGAAAAGAGCAAAGTATCCTGGCCGTCTTTTTCAGGGTTGTGCTAGAGCCACCTGTGCATCTCATCCCAAACCCACACTCAATAACATCACACTATAAACCACAAAACGGAGTATTGACATAATAGAACACAGAAAATTTTACAAATGCTTTCTTCTCTTTTTAGGTCTGGGCTAATTGATAGACTTACTAACACACCACTGCTCATTATGCTACTGAGTCACATTTTTTAATTCCTGTTGTTTAAGTACTGAAACACAATATAATCTCCTACCACATTTGCATATTTCCTTAGACAGTAGGAGAATTGATCAGGAAAAAAGAAAGATTCTTAATACATAAATATAAATTAATATCCAACTTTGGAAGAAATGGTTATAACTCATGGACATAACTGCATTTCTGCATCAAACAGAACAGTCTTAATTCATATTCTTAAATTCCTTCTTCCACCATTTAATTCATCTCCATTTTTCTCTAGAAAGTACTTCTCTGGGTCATGGAGACTTGTTTATTCAGGCGACCCAAAGTTTATTTCTGGAAATGTCTGAGTAATTAATAGTTATTTCTCTATCATTTGATGTGGCTTTCCATCAAATTCTATCAAATTTAATAGGAGTCCAAAGATGTGTCCCACCAACTCTCCAGCTTACTTTATTTGGGGTCAGAATTATTAATTTGCCTAACTAATATAGTCATCTCCTTCCTCCTGCTGATCTCCTGTTCATTCTAAAGTGGCTGTGTGATACTCTCAACTGAGGCCTCTAAACCAGCAGAGACAAGCACTTCAGTGGGGGGAAGAAAACCTTTTACTAATAGAACATAATGGCTAACAAGGGGCGTAGCTGCTTAAATTTCCTGCCTTTGATTGTCAGTGATCTGAATCTTGGTCCTGAGAAGACAGCATATTTATTGGTCTCAGATTCAGAGCGAGAGCTCCACACTGTTACCAACCACATATTGGTGCTGTACTTGACTCTTTAAGGTTGCTATTCTATAAAGAGGTTGCCTGTGCTGTCACTCACCTTGATTTGCGGTTATAAGAAATAAGGCAAGTGAGTTCTAAAGAGTAGGAGCTGACTATTTGACTTCTGATTGTTTTTAAGCATATATATCCCAGCTATATATTCTAAAAGTAGGAAAGGAAACACAGGATGGGTTTGAGGACTAACGGTAAGAGTCTCATGCTCTACTGACTGAGCTAGCCAGGTGGCCTGAGGACTCGCTGTAACCAAACCTCCTTTAACTACCTCAATTCCACAAGCCCGTATGTCTGACTGGACAGGAAATATTGTCAATTCACAATCAGTAAACAGTAATATTTCAGTTATTACACAATATACAAGAAATTGCCAGGGTGGCGCCTGTGGCTCAGTGAGTAGGGCGCCAGCCCCATATACCGAGGATGGTGGGTTCAAACCTGACCCTAACCAAACTGCAACAAATAATAGCCAGGTGTTGTGGCAGGCACCTATAGTCCCAGCTACTTGGGAGGCTGAGGCAAGAGAATTGCCTAAGCCCAGGAGTTGGAGGTTGCTGTGAACTGTGATGCCACAGCACTTTACTGAGGATAAAGTGAGACTCTGTCTCTAAAAAAAAAAAAAAAAAAAAAAAAAAGCCAGATTTGCTTTAGGAAAAGTTAGAAGGAAGATATAAAGTCATATAAGGATTTGTAAAGGTTATTTGACATCCTTTTTATTCAAAGATTTTTTTGTTTGTTTGTTTTTGATACGATAAGACTCTAATCCTAGAACCAGGCTGTGACTTTCTATGGGCAATTAAAGTCAGACTTTTCTTTACTACAAATTTTTACTTCAAAAATCAAGAACATTTTAGTTATTATTATCATTGCTGCTATTGATGATGATAATATGATGATGAAGTTTAGGGTTCTCATAGTCGGTTAGGTAATGTAAAAAATCTGCAAAGGCAAAACCATTCTGATTATATCCGTGATCTGCTTCCCGTAAAAGTTGTCACATCCATTTGACTCCTGGAAATTTAGTGCTGACTCTTGCCTCTTGTCACCTTGGGAATCCATTGTCTATCGAAATGAGGGCAACTCAGTACAAAGAAAGCACTCCCAACTATCATTCCTGGCATGAAAATTCCACAGACACATCAGGTATGCTGGGACAATGCCTGCTAACATATACATGCGATACATTCATTCAATTATTCAGACACCATGGAAATAAATGCACAAGGGCTTCAATAGATTAAATGCCATGCCAAAGTGTAAAAAGGCAATGGGTGCTATTCTAAGCTCTTCAAAATATTAACTCCTTTTATCCTTACAGCCATTTTGTGAGATAGGTAATTTAAACATATGTGGAAGGTATTATTACCTTCTAATGTGACATCTAACACGTTAGCATTGGTCCCTCCACTTTTTTAACCAACTATACACAGAATGCATGTTTATACAATATTCTTTTTCCAAGTAATAATCTCTGAATGGTGGTAATGGGAAGTATGGAATTGAAGTAGAAAGGGATGCTTTTATTTTTAAGTACTTAGGCATTATTTCTAGAATACATTTATACATTTTGAAATTTTTTGAATATTAAGAATTCTCTATTTAAGTCTGTGACTCTTTGAAAATATCTACTCAATTTTATGTGGTTTTCTAATTCCTTTGCCTAAAAGCAAGACACAGCACACAGCAGCCGACATTGTAAAGTTAGGGTTGGGTGTTCTATGATCACTCACAGACAGAAAGTAGAAACTGAGTAAACTCTCATATGACAAAATATTGTATTAAGCACAATTAATACTCCAGTTCAAGAAAACCAGGAATCTCTCTTTAACACTTTTGCTTGTGAGCATGCATAAAGTGAATCAAGAACTGGGAACACTCACTTATTTGTCAATACACATTGTTCTTATTTGGGGAACAAAGAATTTGTGTTTGTTTCTCTTACTTGAATTTTTCTTGTGCCTATGAGCAAATCCAAATAAAGGACATTTCATTGCCATTCAAATTAGGTGAAGGAAAATCTCTAAAGAATATTCCTGAATAAGATCCTTTATATGGAATATAGATCAAAAATGTTTAAAATAACATTAAATTATATTTATAAACAATTAAGATGATATGGATTATTATAATATTCACATAAAATTTAATAATATGTAACGTAGATATCTTTAAATCTGGCTGTATTTGTTGAAGCATATTCTTTTTAATATTGTCTTTAATATGATCATAATGACTGATTAGTAAGTGGCTTGGATTCTAAAAATTTGACTGAAAATTCTGGTTGGTCAAGAAACTTTTTCAGTCACCTTACATTCTATTGCAAATTTCTTGCAATAGATTGAGGCAATAGCTCAGAGACATTCCATGAAAATGTGAATAAAATTAATGATCTAGAACTTGTATTTTTATTTCATTAGAAAATTATCTAATTTTAAAATTCAGATTCCACACGATTTTCTTTCTTGTAGATCAGAAAAATAGACATATAGTTTACAAACTTATGTATTAACATAAGCAATAGACACATTCAAATAAAATGCTGTTATTTGTGGTGTTTGTTCTCATTTAATACTCAAGAAAATAACACTTGTGTCAGTTTATTGTTTAGAAATCACTTCTCACAGAGTAAATTACTATACCATTCTGTTTTGTTTCAATACTTTGATAATGAGACAATATACATTGCTTAGATATTTGGCAGAAAATAAAATCACATTGATTAGATTCCTACATGAAATAAAATTCATTTTGAGTGGAAAGTATCTAATCATGTATTGAATTATAAGTTTCCATTTCTAACCGAGGTGGAGTAACAGAAGAACCAAATTGATGTTGTTCTCACTGGAAATAACCAAAAAAAAAAAAAGAAAGAAAAGAAAGAAAGAAAAGAAAAAAAAGAAAGAAAGAAAGAAAAATACATTGTGGCAAGGAAATGAAGAACAGGTACATGAAGGATGATAAACAAACATAATGTATCTACAAAAATAACCCAACTTATTGCAATAATAGAGATTCCTGGCTGTAGTACAGGGAAGGGAAAGCCAGGCAGATCCCCTAAGTTAAAGAGATGAAGTTGATACACCATTGAGATGAGGGTGAGTAGAGTCTATAGGATGGAAAGCAAGAGAAGAGAGAGTACCCTTGAGTATCAACTGAATATTGATCTGCTCATGGATTGGAGAAAAGTACCTATGGCCTGGAGAAGAACCACCTCAAACATTTTACTTTTAGTACATAATATGTAAAAAGGAGAGTTTTTACATTTGCATTTCCTACCTTTGATTGCCAGTGATCTGAATCTTGGCCCTGGGAAGACAACAACTACATTGGTCCCAGATTCAGAGAAAATATCATATCTTGGTGGACATTAACAGAGCCACACACCGTATTGACCACAATAGCACAAGAGGGAAAACAAAACACAAGGTATCATCCCACATGATGGGTAGAATTTTATGTCAATACTAACACAAATGGAATGGCCTTAATATTCCACTTAAAAGACATAGATGAGCAAAATGGATGAGCAAAGTATATGCTGTCTCTAAGAAACACATCTAAATCACAAGGACTCATATAGACATAAGACAAAGGGATAAAAAATATATTCCATACAAACAGCTAGCATTCTTATATTGAATAAAATAAACTTTAAATTGACAATGGGAACAACAACAACAATGGTCATTATATAATGGTAAAGTGAGTAATTCAACAAATTTAACAAGAAGACATAACAATCCCAACATATATGCAACCAATGTAAGAGCTCTTTGATTCGTAAAGTGACTTCTACTAGATCTAAGCAACAAAATAAACAGTAGCATCATAATCGACCAGGACTTCAATTCACCACTGACAAAGTCAGACAAATCATGAAATCAGAAAATTACTAAAGAAATATTAAACTCAAACATACTCTAGAACAAATTGAAGTCATGCCAAGTATCTTTTCAGATCACAGTGGAAAATAAAGAAAAAAATCAGTCCCAAGAGAAACACAAAGTCATAGAAATTAAACAGTAAACTGTTGAATAATCCATGTCAACGATGAAATTAAGGCGGAAATCAAAAGACTCCTCACCTGAAATGGCAAAGCAGACATACATGAGCTATCAAAATCTATGGCAGGCAGAAAAAGAAGTCCTAGGGAGGAAAATTCATAATCTTAAAGTCTCTAAATCAAAAAGACAGAAAGGACACAAATTGGCAACTGTAAGTTAAATTTAAAGAAACTAGAAAAAAAAAGGCACTCCTCACTAATCATCAGGGAAATGCAAATTAAAATCAGAATGTGTTGCCACCTTACCCCTATGAAAACGCTCATTATTTAAAAGCCAAACAACAATAGATACTGGAATAGACACAGAGAGAAAGGAATGTTAATGAACTGTTGATGGGACTGCAAATTAGTAGAAATTCTATGGAACACAGTGTGGATATTATTCAAAGAAATAAATGTAGACATTTGACTGGACCCTACAAATCCCTCTACTGGGTGTCTATGCAAAATAAAAGAAGTCATTTTATCAAGAAGACACCTACCCTGGAATGTTTATTGCAGTATATTTCACAATTAAATGGAATCACCCAACTGCCCATCCAGTGTATAAAGAAAATGTAATATCTATTTCTATATCTTTATCTATCTATCTATAGACTCTCTCTCTCACACACACATACACACACACACCTTAAAGTACAACTCAGCCATAAAAATTAATAAAATGATGTCTTACAGCAACATGGATGTAACTGGAGACCGTTATCCTAAGGGAAGTATCTAATGAATGGAAAAGCAAAATTGATGTACCTTTTCTTCTACCTTCCTGCTCTCCAGGGAAATCTTACTTGTACCCACCACCAACTGAAACATATGTGAAAACCTTCACGTAACTAGGTAAATTCCTGCAAAGGATATACACGCATACTGTTTTCTACTGAGCAGGTAAATCTAAACCTACCCCCAAAGACCAAGGGATCTGAGAATGTGAGAAAAGAGGCTGAAAAGTTCAGTTTGTACCAACCACTTGAGATGTAAGGAATAGAGAAATGTCTTACTGGATTCAGAATGGTGGATCTCTGCGTTTGCACCCCACAATATTTATACAGCCAATATTGAGAGTAAAATGTGCCTTCAGGTTTTGTTGCTAAGACTGGTAACCACTGGGCAACTTCAGTCTTGAGTTTCTATCTCCTGTGATAATATGCATATGATTATTATATTTTAGTGTGATCCACTGCAACAGCTTCTGATATGGTAGATGAAGTCAACATTTTTTTGGAATTATATAATTAGACAATAAATCCTTGTTATTATCAGAAGGTCATGAGAGACATATATGGACAAGTTTTTAATTTGCAAAGCCAGTATCAGTTTCCGAATTTCTGTAGTTAAAGATTTATTTTCAATTTTGTCCCTTAATCAATGCAAGTATGCATTGGTGGGATAACCTAAGACAGACACATATACCATTTGTGCCTTAAATTAATGAGCTAATGATATTGTTTCCAACTTGACAGGTGACAGAAATCTAAAGTTGGGTGATAGGAATTATATCAAAGTGTTTTATGTAAGACTTTTTGTCTGCTGTACCTTTAGTTATCGTGGAGAAAGTCAGGAAAAATAACAACTGAAAATTCATGTCTTTGTTTAAAAAATGTAGAAACATATATAGCTACAGGTTTAAACCAAAATAAGCACTTTGAGGCCCCTATAGTTCGGGACTCCATTATTTACCTGGAGACAGAATTTTTATGAAGTGTTTGCCAGGGTTGTAATAGCAAAGCTATACGAACAATGGACCTGAGAAATTCATTACCTTGGCACTAAAATGAAATTTACAAGTATTATATTATAAGAAGTTAAAATTATTTAAGAAACCACAAACTTATTCTTGATTATTTTTTAAATGCACATTTGAATTACAGCCTCCAATTTTGCTTATTTATTAGTTCTCCTTAAACTTGAATTAAAACAAAAGGAAACTTGGTAAAAATGATGTAATTGGGATTTGACGCTTCCAAAATGTGGTGGGCTACTTCTATTATAAATAATCATATTTCCCCAGTACTTTTTCCTCAGAGATAATGAGTCAAGTGAGAAATATTGGCAGAGGAGGAAGAGCACATTAGGGGCATTTCAGAAGAGCAGTTGGTTAGCTGGAAATGTAACCATTGGTCTGCATTTCAGGGGCATTTCAGAAGAGCATTGGAATAGCTGGAAATGCAACCATTGGTCTGCATATGGCACAACTTTTAATTTTGCCTTCTGATCTTTGGCTCATTGGCATTTACTATAGTGTTTCTTCAAATAGGGCCCATGAAACAACTGCAGCAGAAATCACCTCGTAGGTGGTATTAATATTCAGATTGCCATCTACAACTAAAAAATTAGAATTTCAAAATGTACGTCTATAATTTGTATTCTAAGTTCCTTTGGTTTGGGATAATACCAGCTAAAATTTAAGAATTTTCAGTCTACCGTTTACAAAAGAGTTTTACATGTGAGAATTAATATGATAGTCTTATCATACTTCATAATCAGTATTTTCCTAATATCACTCACTTAGCCCTAAGAAGTAACAACACTTTCTTCAGAGAAAACAATTTCCATCCACTAAAATATAGTTTTATCATTGGAGAAAAAATATATTTATATAATGATAATAACCTGGAATTGAATATATGCTCAATGTGATTATCTAGTGTCATCTAATTTCTTCATCAGTGCTATGCAAAATTGTGCAATGGTAAAACTAAAATTAAAAAGAAAGGCAATAATGTTTTTCTTTTCTTAATAAACTGAGATTGTCTAGAAAGATCTCTCTGTACTGTTGTGGATAGCAAGTCTTCGTACCAATTACTTTATAATCTAACTTCAATGCTCAAGAGGGAGTGAGGAGAAGCACTCACCTTGACTTTGATCTGTTTCTCATCAGATTCTGCAGCAGAAAATGTCAGACCTAAATTGTTTTAGGTTTTCCATAATGCTTCAGGGAAGGACCTTTTTCTTCCGCACTGTATGATTCACTTTGTAATACCATAAAATGTCGGTTTCCGGAGACTAAACTGTTTGAAGGGACGGAGGAGAAAGCAGTCTATTCCTTTGGCTGTATTCATTCTCTCACTTTCTTTCTCTTTCTCTCTGGCTTTATTTTATATTTGCTTCTTTATCATAATAGTAGTTTCAACATCAGGTCTCAAACAATATTTATCGCAGCAAAGACAGTCAAATAAGCTCCCCAGGTTAATTTCTGATAAAAATTTAGAAAATGTTACCACTGACTTGTTTTTCCTGGAAAGTTGGGCTACATCTCTTTAACCCTGACAGCTGAACTTTCATGTTATTTTACTAACTGGAAAGACAACTCAGTCTTTTAGCTATTTTTATAAAGATAGTCATTCAAAAAGTCCATATTAAATGAAGCTAATTTTTCCAGGGATAAGAAAGTTATGGCTTTTGAGATCAAATGGAACAAAATATATTTTTTCGCCTCTTTGTATGTGTTTAAATAGTCTGAATAAAATACCCTATGAACAGTTTATCTTGAAAAGAAATCACAGAGGGGTATATAACCCCTTCCAATAATTGTGAATCTTATAAAGCAATATATTTTCAAATAGCCCTTTGTAAATATAACTTAGTCTCTCAATTATATGATCTTCTTCAATCATATGTGCACATACTAGTGTTTCTTATGTAAGTTAATGCATGTTTATTATATTTGTTGATTGTTCATATTAATATATTCTCACAAATTCCTTATAAAATGAAAAATAGTAACATATTTTATTTAAATGTTTAAGCGCAGCAATTGTACATAAACAAATGTGATGGTGATTCAGAATTTGGTATTTTCAAACTAAATATATTTGCCTAGATTTATAGAATGGCTTGGAGATTTTTAATAGCTTCAATTAGTTGCTTTACACAAGTTCTAATATATATAGAAAGGAGTGTTAATCTTGGTAATATGTTGAACATATGAAAATATTCTTACCTGTTATGTTAATTGAAAGACTTTTTTGCCCAGGTACAACATGAGATTCTTGCAAAACGGTAAATCTTATTGAAATTATAACCAGAATACTATCCAGCATCCTGGCCACTGTATAATATTAATATTAATAGTGAAGCTTGTTTTAAATTACAGTTCCATAATTTTATTTATATTTTACTAAAGAAGGAATGAAAAATTAAGATATAAAATTATAAAGTTAAAAACAAGAACAAACTGAAATATTATCTGATATTGTACTCATTGCCAAGGTATTCCAAATCTGAAAATTTAAAAATAGTCAACATTTGACTAAAGGAAAACAAAGTACTAAAACACATGTGGTAACCAGTCAACTGCAAACTCTTCTTTTTAAGGGCAGAAACAAAGTTTCCTATAGGAGTTTGGGTAGTTTTATTTGTAAGAAACACTGTTCACTGAGATTTAATATCCATTCTAAAGGATTCCAAGATTGTGAATCTGTTTAAGGTGATGTTTAACATGCGTTTTTAAAATAATTTATTTAAATGTAACTAATTTAAGTGATGCATTGTTCATTTAAAAGATTGCATTTGATTCAGAAAGATAACCAGCTGAAAGAAATTGGCACAAAAATAGAGATACATACATACGGAACCACACGGAGAACCTAGAGCTGAACCCAGCCACATATCCTCACTGACTTCAATAAACCAAACAAAACCACACACTAGGGAAAAACATCCCTATTCAGTACATGATGCTGGGAGAACTGGTTAGTCACATGCAGAAGACTTAAAGTGGATCTGCACCTTTCACAACTTACAAATATTGACTCACAGGATAAAATATTTAAATATAAGACAAGAGACAATAGAAACTCTAGAAGAAAGTGTGGGGAAAAACTCATAGCAAATAGGTTTGGGGAAAGATTTCTAAGGAAGACAACCATGGCAACTGCACCAACACCAAAAATAAATCAATGGGACATGATCAAGCTAAAAAGCTTCTGCAACAGATTAGGGCACATGACAACTAAAGCAAATAGCCTTGACAATGGGAGAAGATATTTACATGCTGTGATTCTGACAAAGGGCTGGTAATTAGAATGTATAGAAAGCTCAACTAATTACCAAGACAAGAACAAACAATGCCATTCATAAATGGGCCAGAAATATGAACAGAGCCTTTTCTGAAGAAGACAAATGGCCAACAGATACATGGATAAATGCAAATCATCAGAGAAATGCAGATTAAAACTACTCTGACATATATTACCTAACCCCTGTGAAAATAGCCCATAGTGCAATATCCCAAAGTTCCATATGCTCGTGTGAATGTGGAGAGAAAGGAACACTTTTACACTACTGGTGGGATTGCAAACTAATACAGCCTTTATGAAAAGAAGAATGAAGAATCCTCAAAGAGTTAAAAATAAACTTCCATTTGACTCCACAATCCCCATTACTAGATATGGACCCAAAAGAAAAAAAAAATTATTTTATCATAATAACATTTGCACTGAAATGTTTATTGAAGATCAATTCACAATTGCCAATATATGTCATCAACTCAAGTGCTCATCAACACCTGAATGGATTAGGGAACTGTAATATATGTATACCATGGAATACTATTCAGCCACAAAAAAGATAGAGACTTTACATATTTTGTATTAACCTGGATAGAGTTGAAGCACATTCTTCTTGGTAAAGTATCACAAGAATGGAAAAGCAAGAATCCAAAGTACTCAATAGTAATGTGAAATCAATAAACAACTACACACCCACACAAGAGAAAAATACTATTTAATTGCTGGGGGCGATGGAAAAGGAGAAAGGGGAAGAGTCAGGATTGTTAGTAAGCTTCAGCTAATGTGCACAATGTCGGGGTGTATAGCACACTGCCTGGGTGAAGGGCTCAACTGCAACTTGAAATTTACCTGAGAAATGAAAACAATGTGACCTAAACATTTCTCTACATAATTTTTTCAAAAATGGAAGTGAAAACATTTTCTTCAAATTTTCTTCAAATATCTAAGGAAATAAACAGCAGATGTATCTTATGAAGTATTTGAAAGGATGTTCTTGAAGAAGAAAGAAAATAATATTAGATTGACACTAGATTCTACACAAAGGTCGTCAGTAAGCAAAAAAATTAAGAAAAAATAATGTTTTCTTATTTTCATAGTTCTTAGGAAAGTTGACTGGCTAAACTAAACTAATATCATTGCATTACATATTTATATATTATGCAAAAATAAAATGTGGCAAAAAATAATAGAAAACAATAGGAGGGAGTAATTGATTAATACACTGTTTTAATATCCTTACCTTACACAAAAATGGGTAGAATAATATTTGATGGTATATTCTAATCAAATAAAGTTGTATACCGTTAACTTTAGAATAACCACTAAAATAATTTAACAGGAGGTGTAATTAATGTATGAAATATGGATGGAAACGCTTTTTACAAATCATTTAAAAGTTGTAATTTAAAGCATGAAAACAGATTATGAATTAAGAGTTCTTATAAATTGTTAACTGCCTCATTAAATATTTTCAAGGAAATAAAATTATTAAGGAACGAAAGAAAGAAAAACAGAGAAAAGTGGAGGGGAGGGAGGAAGGGATTTAAGAAGGAAGGAAGAAAGAAAAGGCAGGGAAGATTACTACTGAAATTATGAGAGGCTGAAGAGAAAGGCATTTAGATGTTGCCCATGTTTTGATAAACTCTTATCTAACTCAAATGACACGAGTTGTTTCATGAGGAAAATGTTGTTGGTAAAGATTCCACAGAATTGCTAGTTTCATGTTTATATAGATTATAAAAGACATTATAATGGGTGTAAAGATCACACATTCTGATAACTATTGGGAAAGATACAGAAGACATGATCTTTAGAAGTCTATGAAAACCATCAAATTATTTAGAGAAGATATGTGGTAATAAATGAATTTAGCAAGACAAATAAATAATCTAAGGTCAATGATTTCTTTAACAGTTCATTAAGAAGGGAATGAAATTTCAAAAGACACTATTATACATAAAAAAATTATTAAAATAAGTAAGAAGCAAAGACTAGATCTGAAAATAAAAATGCATGATTATGGATATAATCCCTGGTTTAACATACTTTCATTAAGCCTTTTGACTAATCACCCAGCTGTCTTTTGGGATTGCTTTCTTCAAGGAGTGGTCCACAAACTGCTTATATTATCATCACTTTGAAGCTGGTTGCTTGTAGGGCTGTATTTTAAACTTAATGATCTGGATAGAATCCAAGAATCTATTTTGATTTCTCTAGGTGATTACAGTGCATATTAAATTCTGATAAACACTACTTTTATAGACACTTATTACATAGTTAGAGGCCAGCCTTAATATCATTCAGTTCTAGGAACAAGACCCTGTTTACAACCCCTCCAAAATTTAAACTATGTATTTTTCCGAAATATAGTATGATGAACTTAATTCTTTAGGGAAACTGTTAAGGTTTTGCTTAGAGCTGGCTGTGAGATGTGGTGAATACATGGTCTGCATCCACTCTAAGTTGAATGCAGAAGAGAGGGAAGAGTGTTATTATATTTCACTTTCATCCATAGTTGTAGCTTTGATTTCTGAATGCAGAACTTCTGCAAAGATAAATCCATTCTACTAAGCTGCATTATGCTGTGTTAGCTTTGTTAGATTGACATTTTCTACACGTTTCATCTGTCCAGATCATTAAGTGTTCTAAAGTTTCTGAGAGTATGTCTATGTTTGGATTGCTTTGAATTCCTGGCTATTAGCTCTTGACGTTCTCCTCCAGCACGGGTAATCAGCTCATTCTTCAGCTGTGAGAGCTTGTTACTTTAATTTTTAATATTCTCCTTTTTGTAGAACTCTCTTTCCTGGATTTCTTGTACTTAGTAAAATTCCTAGATTTGTCTTCGAAGTCATTAGTAAGTATATTTTTCTATTTATTTTCAGATATTTAATCAGTTTTAATTTTCCAAATTCTATTAGTTTTTATTTAACTGTTTTATATTATTAAGAAATATTTCCCTTTTTATTTCATCAGTCATCCCATTATGATTAATGTATTATGTTTTTATTTATATGTTCTTATGGCAATTTTTGTTATCTTTCTACTCCTACTCACTGTTGAGGCTTTGAACTCTGAGCACAGAACTTTCCAAAGAAAAAATTCCTGGTGTTATGCTCTGTTAGGCTATGTTCATTGCCAGTTTGTCAAATTTTCAGTTTGTTTCACGCATCAAGCCTATCGTCTTTTTGTCATTCATTTATTTGTAAAACTCTCCCACCCACTGGCAAAACTCCACACTGTCTTCTCTTCCACATGTTTTGAAAAACAATAGAACTTTTCATTTCTTACATATTATTATTTATTACACACTTCATTCTTATTCCAAAATTGTCTATTATTTTCTGAGTGATTATCTTTTGACCAGGATAAAGAGTGTATCATTTCATTACTGATTCTTTGCCATAGAAAAGTATAAAATAGAATGGGTCAGAGGAAAGCTCTCCTCTTCTCCATTCCCAGAACAGAGAGCAATTCTCCCAGACAGGAAGAGAATAGCATTCAAAGACCCTGCATAAGAAATGTATCCTAAAATAATACTCAATGAGTACTATATCCATTTAAGATGGAGATTGCAATACAGTTAATTATTAATAGTATGTGGCCACATTTTTGATTCACCTACTTTCACAGAAAGTATTAAATGACTAAAATTTAGACTTTGGGCTCCTTTGAGCAATGCTGAATTTCAGGTTTTCTAAAGAAAATAGTAGACCTAAAAATAAGCAATACAAAAATTAAGATTTGTTTTAATTTGGTAAGTTTCAAAGCTAATGTTTATATACTAAATATAACAATTGAAATAGTTGTGATATTTAAGAACACAATTTTAAATGTCTTTTACAGACTTGCATGGATTTGAACAAATATAGTGTACTTTAAACCATCAGATTTATTAGATTTATTACTATTTTGTTTTCAAAGCTATGGTTACATATTTTTATAATCGAATCATCCATGGAACAACACATATTTTAAAACACAGATAAAAGGGCTTCAAATACAAAATGACAATGCTCACAAAATCATTTTTAAACAGCAATAACTATTAGATACCTTAAAACACTGTGGGTTTATTTTTTTTTTTTCCATCCGTGGCTGGGTTTGAACCCATCACCTCCAGTATATGGGGCCAGCACCCTACTCCTTGAGCCACAGGAGCTGCCCCAAAAGACTGGTTTTAATATATCATTCTAAAAGAGAAAAATTTGGTTTTCTAGTAAGTCAGAAAAATACAACAAGCAAACAAAGAAAATTAATTTTCAACGAGGGGAATAAATCAATTACAGCAAACATTTATTTGTTTACCATTTTCACGAAATTTGTTTTCCATCCAGCTTCTATATTTTATTCTATGAAATCAATACCCATCCTACCTTTCCAAAAAAGTAACTACATTTGACCAAAAGTGAACAGTGTGAATTTACCCTGGAGTGTGAATTGAAGATTGAAAACTTTTCCACATGCATTTTAAAGTTCAGGTCTTTTGAGAGTGTTGTTGAGCTTATGAAGGTAAATATTTTTAAAATGGTATAAAAATGCTACTTAATTCAAGTGTTTTATAAAAGTAGATATTATTTTAATTTAATATGTAAACATCATATAAATTTAAGTTTTTAAACATAAAACTTGTAAAACTAGTTTTATACAATGATCAAATCAACTAATGATCGAACAAATCGACAAAATTCTTAGAGCAAGATCTCAAAAAATAGATGCAATTAAAGTTTATTTCTTTTTTTCTTATGGAAGAAGGTGTGTGTGAAATAGTTTGTTGAAGTAAACATTGGAATATTGGGATAATTGAGAAATTCCTGGAATTATGACTTAAATTTGGATTAATAGCACTACATAGCAAATTGCAGTTTTTCTTAGTTTTTAAAATCTAAGATGATAGAAGATTGTTGAGCAATTATTTTGTTCATGAAAATTATATTATTTTATTTTGAAAATCATCATTCATGCACACAGAGATAACTAAAACCTTTATGGTGATTCAGACACTCTCAAAACTAACATTTCAAATCTGATATTAGAACTATCCGGGTGCACAGTATGAAATAAGAAAAATACCTAGTTATTGATAATAATGGGCTCAGAAACCGACATCTTTTTCTTTGAATGCTATGATACAATTAGTTGCAAAAATGGCTGGAATGACATGCTCGTTTCTGAGTCCTGGGATACAGTGGAAGATGGCTTTAGTGGACAGTAAATTTATATTCATGTATTGACACTTCTCCGAGTACACTTTGTTTCTCTATTTTTTTATTTTTTTTCTGAGTACACTTCGGTAACTCTTGAAATTATGTTAATATTGCACATGCTCAACATATATTAAATCAATGAAAATTAGAAAATAAAAAAGGTAACTGAAATTAATGAAACTAATTGTATTTTAAATGAATATTATAATCACACAAAAAGTTTAAAGAAAGTATTTAACTATGTACCCTAAATCTTGAACAAGGTGAACTTGGGAAGGTGGGTGAATGAATGGTAAATGTAACCAGAACTATCTTTAATAAAATGCCATTATTTTAATATATAAGTGAAAAAACTCTAACGAGTCACGCGCCCTTTGTGGTTTTCATTAAAATAGGTAAATGTGTTTATTTTTATTAGGCACTGCGTTTCTCACTGTTGAAAAAGAGCATAAAAATTTGGAATTTAGGAAGGTCCAAAAGAGCCCAATTGAGATCAAATTAGAGGTAACAGTGAGAATTCATACTGCTCAAAATATGTAGCTAAAAACATGCAACTTCTTCTATGTGTGTATGTGTGTATATATGTGGTGAGAAACCCAAAAGCAATGGTGATGTGTAATGATAAGCCAAAAATAATCTTTTACTTTTCACTTTATAACCGTTTTCTAGTTTTTTTGTTTTTGTTTTTTTCTGGGTACCTTCTAGAACTTCTTTTTAGTATTTTGAATGCGATGAAGCAATGTTTTATTTTAAGGTCTTTAAATTTCCTTTTCATCTTGTTGTTTATCTGAGATTATAGCTCATGGGTTCAAAAGTCTTTCATTATCTTTAGAAAATTCTTAGTCATTATCTCTTCAAATAGTTTTTATGCCATTTTCTTTCATTCTTCTTTACTGAGTGCATCTGTGTTGGATCATTTGATATTCTTTCTTTCAAAATGGACATTTGTCATTTTCTGTCCTGTGTTCTTTTTTCTGCACTTTTTTTTTTTTTTAATTCATATTGAGTTTCAGTTTGAATAGTCCTTATTAAACCACTTTTTTGAGCTTGTTGATTATTTCCTTTGGCTCTATTGAGCCTGATAATGAACACAGCAAGCACATTATTAATTTCTGTCACTGTTTTCTGTCTTTCTAGTGTTTCCTTTTGATAGTTTTCATTTATTGGATGAGATTCCCTATCTCTTCATGCAAGTTGTCCACTCTTTCCTACCAGAAATTTGAACATATTCGTGATACTTATTTTAAATATCCTTGTGAGAACGTGAAATCTGAGTCATTTTCGTCTCGTTCTGTGGTCTGCTTTATCTGTTCAGCATGGATCGCTTAGCATTTGCTATTTTCTGTGTCTCCTACATTCTTCTCATATGATAGTGAATGTATGATTGAGGAAAATAGCCTTTTACGTATAGAAATAAACATCTTCATGAGTGTCGGGTATTTGAGCTAATCTAGTTAGGAATTAAGCTGGGTATCCTTTTTGTTGTTGTTGTGAGTAGCCTAAAACACCAGAGGATGCAAATTCCTCTTGCTGCGCCTTGGGATTAGTGCAAACACTGTTCACTACCCACCTACCCCCACACCAGAAGGCTTACATTCTCCCATGATCTATCTCCCCTCCATCTGTTCGCGCCTCAGTTTCACTCTTCACGCTCTGGTCTCTCCCCCAGAAATAGATTGCTGCTGCTGGCTACTTGGGGCTTACAAGACTTGTGGTGACAGTGGGTTTCTTCATTCCTGATTGGTTTTAGTCTTAACCAAGTCCTCCCTGCTGGCTTCTCAGTGGTGGATGCTGCTCATTGACACTGTTCCTACCCCACTGGGAAGTGATCCCTTTTAAATTTGGGTCGAAAATATTTTTGTCTTGTGAGTTGAGGGAGAGTTGTGTTGTTGTTTGTACTTGCCCAGCTACTATGATGCTTCTCTTGCCTGCTAGCCTTGGAAATATTTGCTGACCTACCCTCAGATGATTAATATTTTTGTCCTGGCAGAGTTGCCCTTTTGCTACAGTCTGATCCAGTGAGAAAGGCTTTCTAAGTCTGTTAATCTGCACTTAAACTTTCAGGAAAGCCTGTTCAAGGTCCAAGAATGAGAGTTTATGAACAGTTAGATTTAATTTTACCATGAACTCAGGTTCAAAGAACTTCAATCTTTGGATCCCACGAGTAGTATATTTTCATGCTACAATATTTTCATTTATTAAGATTTTTTTCTGAGTAAATTTTACCCAAGTCTGAGTTTAGTGTCTTAATTCTGTGTGTTGTGAAACACGTAAACCAATATCTTTCTCTAACTTTTTTAAATGGTATTAATTTTTTTTATTTGTTTTTATTGCTATGTATAGAATACACCTGACTTTTATATTAGCCTTGTATCTAGAAAACTTATTTAATTCACTTCCTGCTTTTCTAGTAGCTTTTCCTTGTTTTTTTCACATTCACAATTATTCATCTGAAAATGTTTTATTTATATTTTTATTTTTAATTTTTAAATCATAAACACATAGATTATGTATCCATTAATGCATTTATGGGGCACAATGTACTGATTTCATATACAATTAGGAATACTTACATCACACTGGTTAATACATACCTTATCTTGTTTACTTAATTATTGTGTTAAGACATTTATACTCTGTACTTAATAGATCTGACATGTACCTTTGCAATATGCATCATAGGTGTCGTCCCACCATTCACCCTCCCTCAATTTGCTCTCCCCCCCATCCCTCCAATCTACCCCTTCTCTCTCCTTCATCTTGGGCCATAGTTGTGATGTATTCTTCATATGAAAGTGTGAGTGATTATAAATTGACTTCATAATAGTATTGAGTACATTGGCTATTTTTTCTTCTGTTCTTGAGATACTTAAGTAGGATATGTTCTAGCTCCATCCATGTAAGTGTAAAAAGTCTCCACCTTTTTTAGGGCTGCATAATATTCCATGGTATACATATGCCACAATTTATTAATCCATTCATGGGTCGATGGGCACTTGGGCTTCTCCATGACTTGTCTATGATGAATGAGCTACAATGAACAATCCAGTGCAAATATCTTTGTT
>CAUYPK010058706.1:0-13157 GCA_963574355.1 Loris lydekkerianus | reverse complement strand
TCTTAATTTTGTAATACACTGCATTTACTGGTGCTATTTTTATACAGTGAGCAACAACTTTGCAGCAAAATAATATTCAACTTCTTCATTAAGAAGAAGAAGAAGAAGAAGAAGAAGAAGAAGAAGAAGAAGAAGAAGAAGGAGAAGAAGGAGAAGAAAAGAAAGAAAGAAAGAAAGGAAGGAAGGAAGGAAGGAAGGAAGGAAGAAAGAAAAGGAATAGCATCCCTGTTTACAGACACCTTGTGAGCCATAGAAAGTAACTGGGTTGTGGTCATACCGTCAAACACTCTTGTTTCTGAAGTTTTCTCCTTATGCCTTCTGCACTTTGGCTTACAAAAGCCATGTTTACCATGTTCAAGCTCTCCGATTGATCTGGGTCAAAGGGAGTGTACATGCAAAATGTTCCCCATAAGCGCTCATAAAACTTTCCTGGACTTTCCTCTTTTCCTTACAAAAACTTTTCCTTCAAACACTTTATGAAGGTCAGTGGCCTTTTGGGCCCCTTTCCATAACCCTTGCAAAATTGCACCTCGGTATCTGGTCAATCTCTGAATTTCTTGGGGGTTCACTGGGGTCCCATTGAGGGTCCTCACCAGGCAGATGAGCCTGTACATACTCCTGTGGGTTTTGATAATCTCCTGGGGCATTTTCCTCTAACCACTTTGCGGCCACCTGCAATACCCACCTGCGCTCATCAGTACTCAATAAGTACATTAAGAGCTGTTGGCAATCCTCCCACATAGGATGGTGGGTTTGGAATATGGTATGCACGAGCTCCGCCACTGTTTGAGGCTTTTCTGTATAAGGAGGTGTGCTGTTTTTACAGTTCAATAAATCAGTAGAGGTGAATGGTTGGTACACCATTACCCTCCTCTCTTGCCAATGCCCATCCTCCTCCGGACTGGCATGTCGGGGGTTTCTCGCAGCACCATCTGTATGCCGGGCTTTGGTCTCAATCTGGCAGCTAGCTAGTGGGGGAGTTTTAGGTGGGTTGGGTTGTCCAAGAGCGCCACCTACTGCACCCTTTTTATAAATGTATGTGAAAGTGCTATACAAATGTGGCAGTTTATTTATTTATTTATTTATTTACTTGCACTTTTGGGCCCGGGCTGGTTTTGAACCCGCCACCTCCGGTATATGGGGCCGGTGCCCTACTCCTTTGAGCCACAGGCGCCGCCCTACTGTACCCTTTTTATCTTCATCAGACTCCCTTAAAGAACTGCTAGGCTCTGAGAGGCTGCTGGGTTGTCTCACGTTGTCTGGAATATAAAGTGGTAGCCTTATCTGTATTTCGGGTGGGTCTTCTGGATTAGGATCTACTAGTACTTGGCCTTTTAATTTGTCACCAGGTCTTTTAGTCTTTTGTTCTTCTGTTTTAGCTATCATAACAATTGCCGCCTGTCCTCTCAGCCACAGGGGTGGCTCTAACACTAGTGTCAGCCAAGTGTCTATGTATAGGAACTGATCAGGGTGTCCAGGCTTACCAGTCACTATTCTCCGTACCTTCTTTACTAGACTTACATCTAAACTCCCTTCTGATGGCCAGCCTACTCCAAAGGACAGCCACTCTAGCTCACAAAGCTTTCTCAACCTTTTAGGGGTCATAGTAACTCCATAGTCCCCTACAAAGCTTTCCTAAAATTCTGAAGCATTAACCCTAGGGGAGTTTCCTTAGAGGGCGCAGAACCCATCCCTGTGGTGCAAAGAAAGGGGGGGGGGGTGCAGTTTGACGATCACTCAGGCACCTGCCTGGCCCTGCCCCTCTGGAGGCTTTAAGGAGCATTTTAGCTAAGGTGCACCTGCATAAGCCCCGGGCCTGGTTGCTGCTGCATAGCAAGTCACCTTTATGCCTTAGGAGGTCTCCAGGGGACCACAGGTTAGGGCCAGATGATCAAGGTCTGTAACTGTAACCAGTCGTGGAGCTATAAAACTCAACTCTTTCACACACCACTTCTTCGCAGAAGCTAAACCATTCCTCCCAATCCCTTCCCCGCTTCCTGAGGCCCTCTGCCTTGTGGAGGTCAATGCCTCCTCCTGTTCCTTTTTGCCCCTCTTACTGAGGCCCCTGGCCTCATGGAGATCAATTTGCTTTTCTGACTGAGGCCCCTTGCCTCATGGACGTCAATTCCTTTTGTTTCTTTTTTTTTTCTTCTTTCTTTCTTTCTTTCTTTCTTTCTTTCTTTCTTTCTTTCTTTCTTTCTTTCTTTTGTAGAGACAGAGTCTCACTCTATTGCCCTCGGTAGACTGCTGTGGCGTCACACAGCTCACAGCAACCTCCAACTCCTGGGCTTAAGCGATTCTCCTGCCTCAGCCTCCCTAGTAGCTGGGACTACAGGCAACCGCCACAACACCCGCTATTTTTTTGTTGCAGTTTGGCCGGGGCCAGGCTTAAACCTGCCACCCTCAGTATATGGGGCAGCACCCCACCCACTGAGCCACAGGCATCGCCCCTCAATTCCTTTTCTTGTCCCTTTTTACTGAGGTGATTAAACCCCTCTTCCACTCTTAGGAGTGGACTTTACTAGTATTATACCCTTTCTTATTTTATTTATTTATTTATTTATTTATTTATTTATTTATTTTTGAGACAGAGTCTCACTGTGTCACCCTTGGTAGACTGCTGTGGCGTCACCGCTCACAGCAACCTCTAACTCTAGGGCTTAAGTGATTCTCTTGCCTCAGCCTCCCTAGTAGCTGGGACTACAGGTGCCTGCCACAACACCCGGCTATTTTTGTTGTTGCAGTTGTCTTTGTTTTAGCAGGCCTGGGCTGGTTGGAACCTGCCTGCCTTGGTGTATGTGGCTGGCGCCCTAACCCCTGAGCGATGGGCGCCGAGCCTATTTATTTTTATTTTTGTGTTTTGTGTGTGTGTGTGTGTGTGTGTTTGTTGTGGTTTTTGGCCGGGGCTAGATTTGAACCTGCCACCTCCGGCATATGGGACCGGCGCCCCACTCCTTGAGCCACAGGTGCCACCCTATTTTTATGTTTTTGAGACAAGAGTCCCAAGCTGTCACCCTGGGTAGAGTGCGGTGGCATCATAGCTCACAGCAACCTCCAACTTGGGCTCAAGTGATCCTCTAGCTTCAGTTTTTCTTTTCTTTTCTTTCCCTTTTTTTTTTTTTTTTTTTTTTTTTAGACAGAGCCTCAAGCTGTCGCCCTGGGTAGAGTGCCATAGCATCACAGCTCACAGCAACCTCCAACTCCTGGGCTCGAGCGATTCTCTTGCCTCAGCCTCCCAAGTAGCTGGGACCACAGGCGCCCGCCACAATGCCTGGCTATTTTTTGGTTGCAGCCGTCATTGTTGTTTGGCGGGCCCGGGCTGGATTTGAACTCGCCAGCTCAGGTGTATGTGGCTGGCGCCTTAGCCGCTTGAGCCACAGGAGCCGAGCCAGCCTCAGTTTTTCTATTTTTAGTAGAGATGGGGTCTCGATTTTGCTCAGGCTGGTCTGGAACTCGTGAGCTCAAGCAATCCACCTGCCTTGGCCTTCCAGAGTGCTAGGATTACAGGCGTGAGCCACTGCACCGGGCCTCATATCCTTTTTTTTTTTTTTTTTTTTTCTTTTGTAGAGACAGAATCTCACTTTATTGCTCTCGGCAGAGCGCCGTGGCGTCACACTGCTCACGGCAACCTCCAACTCCTGGGCTTAGGCGATTCTCTTGCCTCAGCCTCCCCAGTAGCTGGGGCTGGTGCCCTACCCACTGAGCCACAGACACTGCCCAGTGATTATATTTCTCAATAAACCAGGGTGCTGTTATTTGTTACATGGTCTTTATGTTTCTTGTCAAGGTGTAAAGTTTGTTCTTATCTTTGGAGGAGGGCTTTTTCTGCAGCTGCCTGCTGCTTTCTCAGGATCATTCAGAGGTATAATATTTATTTCTCCTTCCTCACTACCAGGCAGTGCTGTGCTAAGAGCCACTCGGAACCTCAGCCTTGGAACTAACTAGTCACCTAGTTGTATTACTTGTACCCAGAATGTATATCCATAGACGTGACTGAGTGACAACAAGGAGAGGTCAAAGGCATTGAAAGGTTTATGACTTAGGCTCGGCGCCTGTGGCTCAAGCGGCTAAGGCGCCAGCCACATACACCTGAGTGGGAGGGTTTGAATCCACCTAGCACCTGCCAAACAACAATGACAACTACAGCCAAAAAATAGCCAGAATTTGTGGCGGGCGCCTGCAGTCCCAGCTACTTGGGAGGCTGAGGGAGGAGAATCGCTTGAGCCCAGGAGTTGGAGGTTGCTGTGAGCTGTGAGGCCACAGCACTCTACCCAGGGGGACAGCTTGAGGCTCCGTCTCAAAAAAAAAAAAAAAAGAATATTTAGTGGAGGCTCAGCGGCTAGGGCATCAACCACATACACCAGAGCTGGCCGGTTCAAACCCGGCCCGGGCCAGCTAAACAACGACAACTACCAATAACAACCAAAAAAATAGCCGGGCGTTGTGGCGGACGCCTGTAGTCCCAGCTACTTGGGAGGCCATGGCTAGAGAATCACTTAAGCCCAAGAGTTGGAGGTTGCTGTGAGCTGTGACGCCACGGCACTCTACCGAGGGCGACAAAATGACAAAGTGAGACTCTGTCTCAAAAAAGAAAAAAAGAATATTTATTGGAGACTGCATGTGGTGGCTCATGGCTGTGATCCTAACATTCTGGGAGGCTGAGGTGGGAGGATCCCTTGAGCTCAGGAGTTTGAGACCAGCCAGAGTAAGAGCAAGACCACTTCTCTACTAAAAAGAAAAAAAATAGAAAAACTAGCCGGGTGTGCTGGCAAACTAGCAAAAGTAGTCCCAGCTACTTGGGAGGCTGAGGCAGGAGGATGGCTTGAGTCCAGGAGTTTGAGGCTGCTGTGAGCTGGGATGCTACGGCAATCTATCCAGGGTAAGAGAGTGAGACTCTGTCTCAAAAAAAAAAAAAACAGGGGAAAGGGTGGGGCCTGGTGGCTCATGCCTGTAATCCTAGCACTCTGGGAGGCCACGGAGGCGGAGGAGGGTGGATCGTCTGAGCTCAGCAGTTGGAGACCAGCCTGAGCAGGAGCGAGACACCGGCACCGGCACCAGCACCAGCACCCCACCCCCGTCTCTAAACATAGCTGGATGTTGTGGCGGGCACCTGTAATCACCAGCTACTCCGGGAGGCTGAGGCAAGAGGATCACTTGAACCCAAGAGTTTGAGGTTGCTGTGAGCCATGACACTATGGCACTCTACCCAGGGTGACAAAATGAGACTCTGTCTCAAACAAACAAAGAATATTTATTGGATGACTACCATTTGTGAAGACAAAGTGACAGTTGCATAAGTGCGGAAAAAGACAGATGGGTCCTGACAGAGAGTTTGTCATTTCCGTTGGAGAAGACAGAGCAATTAGTAATTATGGGCCCATAATCCGTAATCTGAATTTCTTTTTCTTTCTTTTCTTTCTTTTTTTTTTTTTTTTTTGTAGAGACAGAGTCTTACTTTGTCGCCCTCGGTAGAGGGCTGTGGCGTCATACCTCACAGCAACCTCCAACTCCTGGGCTTAGGCGATTCTCTTGCCTCAGCCTCCCGCGTAGCTGGGACTACAGGCGCCCGCTATTTACTTGTTGCAGTTTGGCCGGGGCTGGGTTCAAACCCGCCACCCTCGGTATATGGGGCCGGCACCCTACCCACTGAGCCACAGGCGCCGCCCCGTAATCTGAATTTCTTAATTCCTAACATCCCTGAAAACCATTTCTTTTCATGAGTTGTGCACAACTCATTTGTCAGCAACGTATAACCTCTGCTGACACAAGGCATTTATTGCTGTGTGTCCTATTCATTGCAGATATTCACATAACTCAGTACAGAAATAGTAATGTTTGATTGTAAGGTATAGCTGTGGGCCCTGCAGGGCTGTTTGCTAATACATAGTGCATATTTCTAAAATCTGAAAAGCTGGGTGTGACGGCACATGCCTGTTATCACAGCTTCCGGGGAAGCTGAAGCAGAAGGAGCACTCTAGCCCAGGAGTTGGAGGCTGTAGTGTGCTACGACGGTGCCTGTGCATAACCACTATGGTCCAGCCTGGACACCACTGTGAGACCCTGTCAGTAAATACATGAATAAGTTTGTTTTTTTGGTTTTTGTTTTTTTTTTTTGGTTTTGGTTTTTGTGAGCCATGGCGTCACAGCTCACAGGAACCTCCAGCTCTTGAGCTTAGGTGATTCTCTTGCCTCAGCCTCCCGAGTAGCTGGGAGTACAGGCGCCTGCCACAACGCCTGGCTATTTCTTGTTGCAGTTTGGCCGGGGCCGGGTTCGAACCCACCACCCTTTGTATATGGGGCCCGTGCCCTGCCCACCGAGCCACAGGTGCTGCCCTCATGAATAAGTTTTTAAAAATTCTGAAATCTAAAATATATCTGGCCCTAAGGATCCAGCACGTGAGTGAGGGAGGAGAGCTGTGAGGCCTCAGGGTGTCCAAAACCAAGGAAAGAGAAGACTTCAGGAAGGAAACCTGAGTGGCCCTCAGCTCTGGGGGCTGAGAGGAAAGAGGGTCTACCCAGGGGATGGGGTTACAAGAGCCATGTCAAGGGCATGGCTAAGAAAGGGACTGGTTGGGTATACCCAGCTAACCTGCACCCCACAACCCTCTTCCTCCTCATGGTCTGGCTTTTGGCCTTACTACTCCATGGGCACTGCTCCTTCAAAGTCAAAGTACCTCCCAGATGTCAATGCTAGGACGCCTGGAGTTGAAAGGGCTGCTCTCCCGAGCTGATAGGGGGGACCCAGCAGCCTTCTGGCACCTGAAGAGTGAAAACCTAGGAGCACTTGGAGCCCGCAGCCTTGGCATGGGTAGGTATCCTCCCTCTGTAGCTGCAGCCAGAGGATCGCTTGAACACGGGAGTTTGAGGTTGCTGTGAGCTATGACACCAAAGCACTCTACTTGGGGTAACAGAGACTCTGTCTCAAAGTAAATAAATAAATAAATAAAAGAATATTAAACAAACAAATCACAGACTCACTGCTGTAAGAGAGACCATCACGAGTTATTACACAAAAGTTTTGTAACATGATGGTAGGGGCAAGGCTGTGGAAAACACCCACTGCTTGGGAAAGCCAGCTGTGCTCTTCAAGTCATTGTCCCTGGCTCATAAGTCCCAGAGGCCTCACAGCTGGGGGTGGGGTGGGTGGGTGGAGCATGAATCAGCAGTGCCAGACTGAGGGAGCAGGACACCAGGACAAGGGCTCACCAGGCAGCCTTGCCCTGGTGTTGTCAGAACTTTGGCAAGCACTTTGGGCACACTGAGGTGAAGTGGCTGAGGGGGGACTTACTCACATTCACAGGACACACAAAAGGCCAGTGAATGAACTAGATAGGATCCTGAATTTTTTTTTTTTTTCTTTTGTTGTTGCAGTTTGGCCGGAGCTGGGTTCGAACCCGCCACCCTCGGTATATGGGGCCGGCGCCCTACTCACAGGTGCCACCCAGAATCCTGAATTGTTAATTTGCAATGGGAGACGCTTCTTTGCCATGACAGAACACGCAGGTCTGCAATTTGGGGAACCTGGTTCCTTATAAAGGAAAAATGTGGGCGTCGCCTGTGGCTCAGTGGGCAGGGCCCCGGCCCCATATACCAAGGGTGGTGGGTTCAAACCTGGCCCCGGCCAAACTGCAACACAAAAATATCCGGGCATCGTGGCGGGTGCCTGTAGTCCCAGCTACTCGGGAGGCTGAGGCAAGGGAATCGCCTAAGCCCAGGAGTTGGAGGTTGCTGTGAGTTGTATGATGCCACGGCACTCCACCATGGGCGATAAAGTAAAACTCTGTCTCTACCAAAAATAAATAAATAAGTAAAGGAAAAATGTGACCAGGTGCAACGTCTCTCCCCTCTGATCCTAGCACTTTCGGAGGCTGAGGCAGGTGGATCGCTTGAGTTCAGGAGTTGCAGAGCAGCCTGAGCAAGAGCAAGACCCCCGGGGTCTCCACTGAAAATAGAAAAATTAGCCAGTGGCTCGGCGCCCGTATCACAGTGGTTAGTTACGGCACCAGCCACATACACTGAAGCTGGCGGGTTCCAACCCAGCCTGGGCCAGCTAAACAACAATGACAAATGACTGTAACAAATAATAGCCAGGCCTTGTGGCTGGCGCCTGTAGTCCCAGCTACTTGGGAGGCTGAGGCAGGATGGCTTGAGTCCAAGAGTTTGAGGTTGCTGTGAGCTATGACACCATGGCACTCTACTCAGGGCAACAGAGTGAGACTCTATCTCAAAACAAACAACCAATGCCAGGGAAACCAAATGAATGAGCAAAGATGTCCTGAAGTGAGCTGAGAGGCAGTGAAATGGTGAGGCCTGCAGGATCACCAGAATTGCCACTAGCCTGGAGATTTGCTAATCACTTTCTATGTGGACATCACATTACTGTACTTAGTATTCATTCATTCATTTATTCAACAAATGTCCCATATATGCCAAGAGGTGAGTATGTGCCGAGCACTGTTCTCTGGGCTAGAGATATAAATGTGAACAAGGCTCGTCGCCTGTAGCTCAAGCGGCTAAGGTGCCAGCCGCATACACTGGAGCTGGTGGGTTCGAATCCAGCCTAGGCCCGCCAAACAATGACAACTACAACCAAAACATAAGCCGGGCATTGTGGTGGGTGCCTGTAATCCCAGCTATGTGGGAGGCTGAGGGAAGAGAATCTCTTAAGCCCAGGAGTTGGAGGTTGCTGTGAGCTATGTGACACCAGGGCACCCTACCGAGGGCGATAAAGTGAGACACTGTCTCTACAAAAAAAAAAAAAAGAGGGCAGCGCCTGTGGCTCAAAGGAGTAGGGCTCCGGCCCCCATATGCCGGAGGTGGTGGGTACAAACCCAGTCCCGGCCAAAAAGAATAAAAAAAAAAAAAGAATGGAAATACAGGCTCTGGGGCCTGTAGCTCAGCGGCTACGGCGCCAGCCACATACACCGGAGCTGGTGGATTTGAACCCAGCCGGGGCCTGCCAAAAACAATGACAACTACAACCAAAACATAGCCGGGTGTGTGATGGGCACCTGTAGTCCCAGCTGCTTGGGAGGCTGAGGCAAGAGAATCACTTACGCCCAGGAGTTGGAGGTTGCTGTGAGCTGTGTGATGCCACGGCACTCTACCGAGGGTGATAAAGTGAGAGTCTGGCTCTGAGAGAGAGAGAGAGAGAGAGAGAGAGAGAGAGAGAGAGAGAGAGAGAGAGAGAGAGAGATAGATAGATAGATAGATAGATAGAGATAGAGAGAGAGAGAGAGAGAAAGAAATAAATCTAGTATAAAATGTCAGGTGCTAAGTGCCATGGGGTAAAGCAAAGCCAGGTGAGGGAGTGAACAGAGGGAAGAAAGATGAAGCTCAGGACCAGATGCTGGCTGCTAGGATTCCCACGTTAGAGGTGAAGAGGCAAAGCTACAGAGAGAGCACTTGCCTAAAGTAGTTCTTTGGTCTTTAAAGGTGTACTATATGCCAGGCATTTCTCCTGATCTCTGAAAATGTCTGATAATTCCTCATCTCATCTGACACAGCTAATACGCGGAAGTTAAAGGTGTTAAGCAAGGAGGGCCAGTCCCACCCTAGCCATTCGGGGGGCGGTGGGGACAGGGGGAGTCAAACCTCGGTCTCCCAAGTCTACGCTCTTAACTGCTGTAGTAGACAGCCTCGCTCCTGCCTCTGTGTAATCAGAAGACCCGCACCTCAGGCTCAACACTTTTGTCTCCTAGAGTGCCCGACACACGAGACCTCCCGGCGTCCTTTCCTGGGCTCCGTGCGTGCCCTCCGCTGCGGAGGTGGATGGAGGGGCGGTGAAGATGCGGACGCCGGGTCACCTGGGTTCTGATCCCACCTCTGCGTGGTGTTGGGCCAGCTGCTTTGCCTGTCTGTCTCCACTTCTCCATCGCTGATTACGTACACTTGCACTTTGCCAGTCTATCAGGAGGAGAGCACTTAGTACAAAGCCTAGGCCAAACAACCACCGCTTCCTAGCGTACTGCAGGTGCCCAGGTGTTTCCGTTTCCCAGCCATGCCCGCCCCGACCCTCCAGTCGGACATGAGGACCCGCAGCGTACACTTGGAAGTCATGGTGGCCTCCTTGGCTCCGTTTCTGCTCCCTCAAGCCAACAAGGTAGGCATTGATGTTTCCACTACTCCGCTGGGACACTGAGAGTTGGGAGTAATACTGTATGTACTCCCTCGCTGCCGGGGCAGGGAGGTGGCCCGACTTGTCTCTGCAGCCCGGAGGGTGCGCTGGTCGGCCCCAGCGCTGAGCTCGGTCCTGGGGTCAGAGCCAGACAGCCCACGTGGACCCTCCTGCGTTCACAGAGGCGACCTTCAGAAAGAACTCGCACCACTCTCCACCGACTGCTGTCCACTGGGCGCTGCCGGTGGGTGGAGCGGAGGTTAAGGGGCCGACGCCGCTCGGGTTGGCCCTCGGTCGGGTCTTTACGCCGGACTTGTCGGAACCAGGGTGGTGAGGCCGAGCCAGCCAGCCAGCTAGCTTGGGTTCCCGCGGTCTGGGCTCCCCGGCGCCGGCCTTAGGAGAGCCGGGGCCACGCCTACACGCGCGGAGAGGGCGGGTCATGCAAATCAGAAAGGGAGCTCCAGCCGCGTTGCAAAGAAAGATATAAGAATTCACTGAAGTTTGTGAACAATTTACAAATATGCACAATCGTCCGATGTTTGCCACAGGCGTGTGGGGAAAGAAAGGGAGACGGAGATAGCGCGAGCAATAGCTCACCGTGAGTGTAAGAGGAGGGATAACAGGAGGGCCAGGGCGAGGAGGCCGAGTGTAGTATCGCTTCTCGGCCTTTTGGCTAAGATCAAGTGTAGTATCTGTTCTTATCAGTTTAATATCTGATACGTCCTCTATCCGAGGACAATATATTAAATGGATTTTTGGAGCAGGGAGTTGGAATAGGAGCTTGCTCCGTCCACTCCACGCATCGACCTGGTATTGCAGTACTTCCGGGAACGGTGCACCCCCTCGGGGGATTTACTGTGTGGTCTTTAAAGACAGACTGACGGTTTTCCACCTCTGGGCGAAGGGGTCCCGTTGCCTTCATTTCAAGGGTGGTTAAGGAACTGCTTTTCACCGCCGGTCTTTCTGCCGCGTGGGTTTTGGTGGGGCTTTTCTTTGTTTTGACCCGCGGGGGGGAAGGGGCGGTTCGGTTCTGTTCTGTTCCGTAGGTTGCTCTCTTGCGGGTTCGGAGGTGTTAATCCTCCTCTGATCCCTTGTTACCTTGTAGCTTAGCGTGTCGGAGCCACGTATGCATGTTGGTGAGGAATAGACGCCAGACGCCAGCGTTCTTCTAACCGTTAGTCGGCTCTGACCCCCTCACGAGTTCTTCGAAGCTTAGCTTGAGGAAGGACGCGGAGATAAGGTTAAGGTGGTTTGTTGTCCCACGGCGGGGACAGTGCTGGAACTCAAGCAGCCCTGGGGGTCAGTCAACCTGATTTGGTATGGTAGACAGTGTAGCTGTGCAGGGTCTGCCGCAAGGATTCATCCCAGGCCAGTCCACGAGTCTGTTCTCCCACTCTCCCCATCCCCCACAACTCGTCGACTGCCAAGCCTACTGCGTACGTTTGTCGCTTATTCTCAGTATTTTTCTTCCTTTGCCTGGTTTACCGTCACTTCTGGGCCAGTGGCAGTTTTCTCTTCCCTTCTCGGTTCATCCAGAACATTCTCCGTCAATTTATGGCATAGACCCCGCCAGCTCTGCATCTTCTGACCACCTTTCCTACCGCGCTTCCTGATAAAGCCGGCTAATAAGCCCCACCCCTCCCTATTCAGTCCTTGAAGAGTTCAGCTTCTGGCTCGTTCTTGCTCTGTGGCATGGTACTTTCCTTATTTCTGGCAGTGAGTTCAACATCTATACGGATGATCCTACTTGCGTCGTTGAGGGGTTGGGGGATGCTCTACTGGGGACCACTAAGATCTAAACCTAATGAAGGGGGAAAGGAGTCATTTATTGTATTTTATTTTATTTATGAGACAGAGCCTCAAGCTGTCGCCCTGGGTAAAGTGCCGTGGCATGACAGCTCAGAGCAACCTCCAACTCCTGGGCTCAAGCGATTCTCCTGCCTCCGCCTCCCACGTAGCTGGGACTTACAGGTGCCCGCCACAACACCCGGCTATTTTTTGGTTGCAGCCGTCATTGTTGTCTGGTGGGCCCGGGCTGGATTTGAACCCGCCAGCTCAGGTATATGTGGCTGGCGCCTTAGCCACTTGAGCCACAGGCGCCGAGCCGGGTCGTTTGTTTTTATTGTGATCCACCATTACTGTGTCTTGACCTTTCCACCAAAATCTCAATCGTGGTTGCGAACCTCAGAGCAACGAGGGATGGAGAAGAAGAGGGGCCCATTGGGGCTGAGGTCCTCTATACCCGGTCTCTATTGAGATTATGAGGTTACAGTTCCCTTGTCTCAACCTATGCCAGAAGGCTTCGGCCCAGGCAGACAAGACACCACACTCAGCAAGAGTTTCTGTTGGAAATGCACAAGGTAGATGGCAGATGTGAAGAAATGAGCACTGTTATACATATAAAAATACATTTTGTTCATTATAAATAAAATTGTGAGCTTAATTTAAAAAAAAAAAAAAAAGAAAGAAAAGAAAAGAACTGGGCACTGCCCCACTCAGCTCTTTGTTCATCACCCACAGCCCCCTCTTCGTTGACCCTGGATGTTCTGACCTTTTGGGCCAGTGTCTTATTCTCCGTCCTCGGCTGGACGCTCTCCAAGGGCAGGAATGGTGTCTGGCCCATCTCTACTCCAAGCACCAAGCACAGGCCCTGGTGGACTGGTCCTATAGGTGATCGCAGGTAATCTGCAATGGTGCGTTATGTCAGACCCGGTGAGGGTGGTGAGGGTGAGGAGAGGCCCAAGCACCTGGTGATGTCAGGCACCGGAGTGTGGAGGGGTAGGAGATGGAGGCGGGGCGGTTATCACTGCGCAGTCTGAGGATCTGTTTGCCCCTTAGCAAGTCCATAGTTCTGTCACTTATCACCAGCATGGAATGAAGGCAATTAATCCTGGGCTTCTGTAGGATAATATTTAAAAATAAACATATCCTACATCAAGCACACAAAGTGAATTCAGTGTGAGTTTAAAATGACTTTTCTTCCAGAGGCTTAGGAAGTCTGGACCCCCCTGGGTTACTCACAGAGATAGGCTTTTTTGGA